>CAWUFW010003663.1:600000-837500 GCA_963921515.1 Calotriton arnoldi
TCCTGCAATAGATAACGTAGTCACTTGCATGACTGTGCCAACATTTTGAGTCAAGACCATATTTGACAATAAATGGATAGCTTGCGGATACAGATAATTTACAAATATATTAAATTATGCTGGGTTGGGCGAGCTTTTTTTTTTTTAACATCAAACAGTAAACCATCGGGAATGGACAATGCAACCTGTATTAGAGCAAAGCATATTTTAAGTTGTCGGCTTTTGATCAAGCATTAGTAATTTCTTCCATTAGACTATCCACGCAACATAAATGTTCTTCCCACTGGATGTGCATGATCTTGTACCAAATTCTAACATTCCTTATTAAAGTACAGTGCACTATTGAACCCATCTAGGCTCATGCTACATAAATACCAACAAATACCTACACCTGTACCAAGATTTCCAGCCAATAATACCCAAACTGGGACATTCCAAATACCTTCCTGTTGCATTTAACCTTCCCAATAGATAGTTTCCGTGGGGCATTCCTATGGAATATGTTGTGGCATCTCCCAGTTTGGACAGTGAATGGGGACTGATGGGGCATTCCAAAATTGTAAAGGAATTGTTGACATTGTAAAGATATTTTTGACATTGTAAAGGTATAGAACACACTGCAAAGGTATTGTAGACATTGTGAGACAGTTTTGAGGTCGAAAAATATTTGTTATTAGCAGTCGCGGGGGGGAGGGGTGTCGCGCGGGGATGGGGGCCGAGGGGGGAGTTTAAAAAAAAATCCTACCTGAGCAGGTCAGCGCCGCCTCGGGTCCGTTGGCGCCTACAGGAACGGAACAGCCGCATCACTGCTGGAAAGTGGGTGGCAACCCCTCAAAGCCAATCCTGGCGCTGCCAGCAGCGCCAGGATTGACTTAGGGCACGGTTACTCTCCGCCCGCCTGCCCATTAGGAGACCGAGGTTTGAGCCTTTGCTCAACCCTCGCTCTCCTAATGGGCATGCGCCAGCCTGTGCAGACACTAGTGCGCATGACTGGGCACGGCGGAAAAATTCGCCGACCTTCCCCAGTCATGCGCACTTGTGGTGCTGCCTGCTGCCCCTGGTCTGACAATCATGTCAGTCAACATGACGTTGGACCGCCCACCCCCTTCAGACTCTGAAGGGGGTGGGCGGTCCGACGTCATGCTGACTGACATGATTGTCAGTTCTCCCTCGGCGTCTATGAACTTAAGTAAACTGAGAGTTTACTTAAGTTCAGAGACGCCGAGGGAGCTGCGGGCGGCTTGTGGGGCAACGCCCCAGCGCCCTAATGGACGCACCGCCCCTGGCATACACATGTGACATTTCGCTGCCTGATTCCCAATTGCTATGGGTGCTTGCAATCACTGTATTTTGCTGTAGTGGGAGTGTCAGACACCCTGGTGTTCTTTTGTGTGTGGGAGACATCAACATCCATGCCTGCTGACTTTCACACCTATACATGCAGATACTTTTAGGAGCCTAACTCAACATCATACAAGTGAGGTGATTAAACAAAGTGTAAGGGCCCACAGACACTCGAAAAACAAAAAACAAATGGACACTATTTGCTTGAGTACAGACCTTGGGAGGGCCAGGGGCTCTCTTGGGTGGGCCTGGCCCACCCGGCCCTCCCTCTAGAACCGGGCCTGTGTAGGAGCCCTCCAGCCACACAGTAACAAGCCTTTAGAAAGGTTCACAAACTCGAATCAAAAAAGGGGCCCCAGGGCGTCCGAGTCAAAAAATCTGATGATGGTATATTAGGGAGAGTTGTAGGCTCAGATCTTACATGCCCCCTCTCCCCCACTGAAAAAAACACCTTATCTGATCAATCATCCCAAGGGGATGTGATTAGTAAACGCTAAGGGGGCATAAACAACAAGCATTGAAAATGCAATAGGTCTCGCCTTTGATTAAGTTAAAGCCATTAGCTTTGCTAATGGTATTGTATAGCAAAGCAATAGGGGCGGGGGCAGTATACAGTACATTTTACTCCATATAATGATACCTGAAAATGGTACTCACATGGTCACAAAGACCAATAAGGTGTGTAAGACAAAACAAAAAAAACAATCAGGGCAACAGGGGGCAGCTATGGCAAGCCAAAAGCACTGGTCAGATGGGTTGGCAAGAGGTGGGGGACAGTCGGTGCCTAGAGGATGATCAACCTCTGCATCTAAACCCTCTAAAGATCCGCAGGTGGAGCGCCAGCCATGTAAACCAGGGTATTAGAAATGCTCTCTGATCCAGCCATGTTCATGCGGTGGAATCCATTTTATCTTGTAATTTAAGAACATAGGTGTCCCAAAGGGTGGCAACCCCGGCCCCACCTTTCACACGTGTTTCCCTGGCCATAACATCAGCCTCAGCTGACACTTATTTCAGTACCATCCGGAGCCAGCAGGTAATCAAAGGTGGCTGCAGGGCTTTTCATGACATGGCTATGAGGCGCTTGAAAAGACCCATGGCCAAATCAGCGAATTTCAAGTAATTTTTGTGCATCTTGTATGTTTCGTAATACCTAATTGGCAAACTAGAAGATCTACCGGTAATTGCACATCTATAATCTCAGAAACATGAGCCATGACTTGCCCGCAGATCTGGGAGACGAGGGTGGGCCATTCCCACACCATATGAATAAAAGTTGCATCACAATGGCCACATCTAGGACATGATGGAGTCACCCCGGGAACATTCTGTGGAGACAGTGCAGTGTGAGGTAAGTGTGATGCAAGTAATAAAACTGGGTAAACTTCAAGCGAGCATTGCGGAAAAACCTGTTTCACCTGTGTAAGTGCCATTCCCCACTGTTTAGAGGTCAACTCAGAACCTAGACATGCATCCCACTTGGGCTTACTGATCAGCGCCAGATTTGTATCCACCGCCTTTAGCGTGGTGTATAGGACTGTAACAGCTCTACGTCCCAATTCGTGAGTCAGTATACATTGTAGTCCATCATGCACGGCAGGGGCCTCCTGTCCCATCGTCTAAATATTTCTAATTTCAAGGATCAGGGCCTTATACGTCAGAAATTGGCCAGCCCCCAACCCAGTACTGTTCTCCAGGTCCTGAAAGGAGCACAAGGCCCCGTCTGTGAACAGGTCACTGAGACACATCACGCCCGTCTCGCGCCAAGGTGTGGGGTCATGGGCATACAACAGGGACCGCAATCCACGCATACTCCATAATGGCAATTGAGGGGTATACAGCAGTGGGCCTCGAGTAAGCTGAATGAATATCTTTCAGCACTTCTTCGCAATGCACGCCAGTCTGCTCATTCCCCTAGGGGGACCTCCAGGTGACACCAACAACTCCAATATTCCGAGGCCATAGATTTCATCACTAAGCTGTTTACCCTTGTCAACCGTGTTGCCCGCCAACCACCACGTGGGCCATTGTAATTGTGCCACAGCAAAGTAGCGTTTCTAGGTCCGGTACTCCCAAATCACCCTCCATCAAAGGATGCTGCAGTGTATGAATGAAGACTTGCTTGCGTGCCTCTCCCCATACTAAATCAGCCAGGAGACTCTGAAGGTCCCTAAAATAGGACCTCATAGGAACCACAGGCACTGCTACAAAGAGATAGAGGAGTAACTGTAATATTAACATTTTTGTTATAGAAGCCCAGCCCGTAGGGGATAGGGGCAGGCGAGTTCAAAACCCCACCGACTGTCGTAAAGCCACCAAGGTCCTACCATGATTACCGTCCAGGAGGTCTCTATACGTGTGATATACATTAACCCCCAGGTACCGGAGCGTCACCGTACGACACGGGAGACGGCCATGTTCCAGCCTCTCAAAGAGATCCAACAAGCCAAAGAGAACTGGGAGGTCCCGTACAGGCTCTCGCCGATATACCAGAACATCGTCCACGTCTAGGAATACCATGTGCCAGCAAGGGCTCACTGCCACACCAGTCCAGTCCTCTGGCTCGGAGCAGGGTAGCCAAGGGTTCCATAGCCAAAGCAAAAATTATGGGCGATATTGAGCACCCCTGCCGAGTCCCCCTGCCAATAGGAAACTGATAAGAGATATAACGTCATGTCCGCACCCTCGCCCTGGGCGCCGCATATAACAGCCTACCCAAGCCCAAAAAGTCAGGGCCCATCCCCAGGGTCTCCAGGACTAGCAAAATATAGGACCAACCCAGGGTGTCAAAAGCTTTCTCAAAGTCGAGGGAAACTGCCACCGGAAGCCCCGTGGAGCCCTCGACTGCCCCCATGATGTGACACAACCTACAGATATTACCAGAGGTGGCCCTGTAGGGTATGAACTCCACACAGGTCCCCATTACAGACAATCATTGAGAGATATATCTTTTGTCACAGTCACTAGGACTCGCATAATTTCAATGTCTGCTAAAAATGGCACTTTTCGACCAATAGTTATCACCCAGGAGAGGACTCTGTGGATGCTTAATTACTGAATAGCATTAACATGCTACCATCTGTTGTGATATTTCATTAGTCTGTATATTTTATCTTGACAGCTTCAATGATTCAATGGCCCCTGGTGTCCATACTACTTTTCACACAGCAGACATTAGGGAACACCCTGGAAGCAGAAATTCGGCCTTCGCCATTCCTTGATCAGATAAGGCTGTAAGCAGACTATATATACTGTTATCTATCTCCATTTGCAATTTATTTTCCCAATTTTCTTTCACATTTATTAGCATCAACACCATGTGTCTCATCTACCACAGTTCTCCTCAGTCACACTTTCAGATGTGTAAAGTTTCATATTACTGTTTTCTGTAGCTGCTGGAGAAAGGGACAAATACCTAGTGCCATATTTGTAAACATTCACAAACTGACATATGGGGCCCAGCCACAAAAGTAGAATCGATGGCAGTCTCTGGTATAATGCTACTATATCTCATATGTATGAACAAGACTAAATCAATAAACATCATTACATACTAATCTAATGTTTCATATATTAATGCTAAAGTGTCATCTGTGCCTTAGAGCTAACGAAAAAATTTCTGGTTTGTCCGCTACGTGCCCTTTAATGTGTAAATAATAAATTACATTAGCATTATCTTTCTGCTTCTGGGGGCTAAAAGCTTGACAGTGGTGCTAGCTAGCCATGAGTGGAGAATGGCTTGCACTCCTGGAAGAAAACCCTATCCACTTCCAAGCTGCCCTCTCCACCGCTTCCATTGCTAAAGGAAAAGTGGAGATTGTGGCCTCATACAGGAGAACACCTCAAACAATATCTCATCGATAATTCTATGACTCATAGATAACTCTAATAATTTTACGGAATCCTGGAGTCATGGACCAATCTTGTCCTCAGAGCGGATTCGTTTTTAGGTCAAGCCTAGAGTCAGCGCGCAAGCGCTGCTCTAGGGAAGATCTGTGGTAGTTCAGTAGGTGAGGGAAGCCACGCCCACTCCCCCGCCTATATATCTTTCATTGGCTTGTGTCTTTGTCCTTCATAAATGCTGCCTTCTGATTCGTTTATAGGCTTGTTAGTCCCTCCTTATTACGGCTGTGTCGTCATTTGTATCCCCCCATGGCTACTGGCCCCTTTTCCTCCAGTGTTACACGGTACGTGTTATTTAGACTGTGAGCACTATTTTCGTGCCTTATCACACCCTCGCCCCGCCCGCACTCCCGTTGTCCGTACCTTCTCGCCCCCTTCTCCCCCCTCGCCCGCCCGCACTCTCGTTGTCCGTGCCTTCTCGCCCCCTTTTCCCCCTCCCCCTGCCCGCACTCCCATTGTCCATGCATTCTCTCCCCCGCACTCCCATTGTCCGTGCCTCCCGTCCCCCCACCCCGCCCGTGATTACTACCGTTTGCAATGCAATAGGTCTCGCGTAAATGCGAGTCCTATTGCATTGCAAATGCTTGTTTTCTACGCAGCCAAATTACATTGCTACGGCATGCATGTGGTGCCATTATTTATCCTCATCTCCCGGGACGAGCATACGGATTTCCTCTCGGCAAGGCTGACTTCGGCGGACGGCACACGCAGACCAGGTGCACAGATTAATGTGTTTCCCTTAATCAATAGAACCTTAAAACTTGTTAAGTACAGTTTGTCTGCCCCTGCATCAACATTTCATCCAGGGTAAGTCACGCACACAGCCTCGCAAATCTGATGGTTCTTCCTTTAATTCTTTTAGTTACCGAAACATTGCAGTGGTATACATTATCAACACGTTCTTTCTTTCAAGTCCCTGACGTTGCCCCCACACGCTCCCTACCCTGGTTGCATAACAACATGTTGCACATTCTGCCACAGCTGCTGCTTTTGTTCCTCTACGCAGCCGAATGACGTTGCTTCGGCATGCTTGCAGTGACTTTATTAGTCCTCATCTCCCGGGACGAGTACAGGGATTTACTCTTGGCAATGTTGTCATTCAGGGCTCCTTTCTCTGTCCTGGTGAGAGCTGAGAGATGTCCTTATCAATCGGAGGGGGAATCTAGTCACTGCCCTGAAATGTACCCACTCGAGGCTTCATTTACTTCCTTAGTAGATTACCTCGCCTCATACAGAACATTCACAAAACTAGTAAAAATGCACACACGTCTGCAAAAAAACAGACATCAAAATCAAAAATCGAGAAATTACAATCCAACATAATGTTTTCTCTTTTTAATACCAAAAAGCACCGCCACTCCCTGTATTAATTGCTCAAAAATTCACGTGATTGCACAGCTGCCTCTTCCAGTTTAATAACATGTTTTCCTTTCTATTTGTTATGACTTTCAGGGTTTTTTTTTTTAAATATAGAGCATAATCTTTTCATTTAAATAGAGCACTGATTCCATCCACAGGTGCACATTGTCAGAACACAAACTTCCGTAACATGGGAGAGCAAAACACGTGTAATAATCTAGCAACGCACAGCGTTGTCTCTTGACGCACTTACACTCTTGTGCAACGTTATCCTCAAAGAATGTGTACAAACTTAGCAAGGTGCTTTCTACAAACATGAGTGGATTCACTTATTTGACTTAAACCACCACATATTTCATTGATAGGTTTTAAAGCTGAGCTTATCACTAATAAAACTGATAGACCTACAAAAACTGTACAAAATGTGAGATAGCAGACTGTGATAAAAGGTGTTCTTCAAATGTCTCTGAAAAGGAAAAATTTCAGGAGCAAACAATTGCTAAATTGAACAAATGTCGTTCCCTGACTCTTTCTGCTCGCACTTTCAGACAGGCACAGGATGAACTAGTCTGGGGAAGGGGAGGGTCATAGGAGCAAAATAGCAAGAAGCTCCAGAAGCAATTCACATGTGCACACTCAGCAGAGCAGATTAGAACCGTCTCTGCTTGTAGTAACAGCATTTAAACAGCAGATTCATTATGCCTTCAAAATGGAGGCCATCATAAAGACAGAAATGGAACCAGTAAAAACAGAAACCCTCCTCCAGCCCAGATGTATTACCTACAGGGCTGAGCCCAAACCTGTTCTCTTGGTTTATACCCTCCATCTATTGGCTAATTCTCTGTACTGCACCTTTACCATTGTTTTGTCTTTCTGATGATGTTGGCCTGTTTTTAAGTTTCGCCTACACGGCGCTTCCGCTTCCGAAATCTCTTGTAATAAAAAAAATTGTTTTAAAAACCTGCAAGCAAGGAGTCAACATCCACTTTGTACTTGTAGTCCTTGCTTACGAGAAGCAAGGCTGGCAGTAAAATAGACGCAGTTACTGCCACACTTGCTTCTGGTAAGCAGCAACTAAAAGTACAAAATGTGTGGTTTACGCACCACTTGCAGGTTTTTAAAACACAAATAAAAGGCGTCATTTACAATGCCAATAACTCAAGCTCTTTCAAATGCGAGACCTATTGCATTGCAAATGCGTGTTTTTTTAGGGGGCTGTTTGGGGTGTTACACCCCTAGAATGTAATATTTAATAAATACTTGGGTGCAGCAGCTTATATGGTAGGATGGCTGTTCGATTTCACTTTGGATTTTTAAATACTCCCTCAGATAAAAACGCAGACACACCACTCTGTTTTGGAGGTCTTAAAACATGGTTATTATAAAAAAAAATCCGCACTCCATTCCCTTACCACTGGCCCTTAAGCTCCCCTCGTGCGCCGCTTCCCATATAATGATTACCATGCTATGCCAGCGTGATTGTTACAAAAACTGACGCTGGAACAACTCCCCCCCCCAGCCCCCAAGCCTCTAATACAATGTTAAGGCGCATGATTATTCGAAGTCTCACACACAAACAACTGAAAGAGACGAGTTTTAATAAAGCCTCCCTCGTTGCAGCAGTGAGGCATTTAGAAGAACCCAGGGGTTCTTACCTTATGACGCGAGCTGCCCAGTGACCACGCGTTGAGAAAGATAAGAGGCCCGGCGCGGCGTTGGTTATTTAAAGCAGAAATGCGCGCGGCTTCTAGGGTATGTAACTCCCTGTCGTGTCCCGCGTTCCTCGTCGGCCGCTTGCCTTCATCCGAATGCTTCTTACGATGTGGGCCGCCCGTCTCTCCTTGTTAGGAAAATAAACATGTGCAGAGTGTTGTGTGCACAATTTTAAAAAAAAAAATACATTCTGATGTGTGTATATGGAAATTGAGACGGCATTTGCGCCCACGGACAGACTGGTAAATTTGAACTGGGATACCGACATAAAGTCTCGAGCTCAAGTAGATAACAAACATTCAATATTATTTGACTGTGCATTTATAAACAGCTTATGTAGATACTTTAAACCACTAGTTGCTGCTCCACCCATAGGGCAGCTTGAATTATCTCTCTAAAAGCCCTAGAAGTAGTTCAGTTGTGCACGCTCTAGAAACAGATAAAAATACACATGCAAAAACGATGAGACGGTGAACTGTGGCATTATTAATAATCATATCTGATACCTGGGAACCCAAATAAATATTGTGGATGCTCGCAGTATGCCTCCAGCATTCGCCTGTCCTGCAAGAAGAAGGCAGACACTCCCACCCCTCCCCTTTATCTGACCGTCCGTCGATGAAATAAGCAACAGAGGGGCATATTCTCAAGGACGTGTGATAACCATCGCAAAAGTGACTTAACGCAACCCTCAACATCGCAGTCTATCGCGGGACATTTACGCCGTGTTAACCAAGTATTCACAACACAGGCGGTACCATGCGATAGTTTCTAGATAACGCGCCAAATGACCGCATTAAAATCAACACCACGCCGCAAAAATGCGAAACACGAACGCCAAAAAAGCTGCGATGAGGCCGATCGCCATACAAAAAGCAGCGAAAACCAGCGACTGGCCTGTAAATCCCACGCGTCTGGCGGGAAAATGCACCATAGAAGCAACAAAAACAACACACCAGAAACAATCCAAAGTGCGTAGCAACATGGATGCACCCTGACCCAGCGCAGAGGCCAACGCGAACCCCACAAGCCCCACAGACCACCAGCAAGGACCAACGGGGTCGGGGAAGGCCAAGGAGAAGAGGGAGAGGAAGACGGGGTGCAGTCCGTAGGAAAACAAGACCAGCGTCACAGATGTGACAGAACACTACCAGCAACTGACCCACATTCAGACCACCTTGAATGCAGCCGGAGTGCCGAGGAGGCCAAGAGGCGCTAGCATGACGAGAAAACCTAAACCAGGCCCAAAGCCGCTGCCAACAGGAAGGCAGCTACGGCGACAGGAGGTGGGAGTCCTGCGCCACAGGAGGAGCTGGAGGAAATGGAGGCCAGCCATCAGTGTGGAGACGGTGCAAGGAGGTGGGAGTACGGACACAGCTCGAGAGTTCCTGACACAACAACAACAGGGTGAGTAACGAACAGGTCCTGGGGGGACGGGGGGAGATGGGCACAATGGCACACATGCACAACGACGTGTAGCACACTGCACACCCACAATAACCCAGGGTCATGTCCCCCATCCCCGTGGCACAATCACAGCACATCCCATGACAATGTGGCACAAAGTGCAACACCGACACTGCAGAACAGGGGACACAACTGGGTCCGCCCATGCGCAGAAACAGGCCAATCACATTTGACAAAGCAGGGAACTGTGAGATGCACATGTACGGGTACAACCTCACAACAGTCATGTAGTCCAAATGTCCACTGTCCCCCCTCAAATTGCCAGCACCGCCCAAACAGTCACAATGTACATTGTCACACAGTCTGCATGTCTACAAGAACAATGCGCCAACATAAATGTCAACACAATGTCAACATGCATCTCCCCTTCACATTGCAGAGGGACAAACAACACCTCCAGCAGGTCAGACCAGACAACCCATCAGTGATGCAGGACACGACCAACACACCTTCGACACCGACGCCCTACAACAGCCCATGGACATCCCACGCAACCCACCACCAGGACCAGGACCAGGGCAGACAAGCTACTTAGAGGAGAACCCAGCCCCTGCAACAGACCACACAGCATGAAGCACACGCAAGCACGGCTGGCCCACAACACTTCACCGACCCACACATGGCACCCCAATGCCAGGTGTCAGAACGCCAAAAGGAGGTGTCCGAACAGGTGCGGGTGTGGTCCGAACCCATGGAAGGCGAACTAGATCACATACGTGGGTGTCAATTACCCTTCAGGGACCACCTACACCCCACAAAGGAGACCCACCCTGCCATAGAGACACCACACAGATATTATGTTGAACTGGCTACGGGCACATGCGCCCGGCCCCTTTATTGGCAGGGCCACATGTACAGTGACGCCTGTGCTGGATGTGTGTGGGGTGAGCATAAGCCAGCCCGCATGGAGTGCTTGGTGCTGGCATCAACTTGAACAGTGGACACCAGTGCAATGGAAACAGAAAACACATGCATAACAGAGTCAGCTGCTGAGCAACATGGAGGGAGCCGGAGCTAGTACAGAGGTCACCCAACATACAAACAGAAGTGTCCGTGAGTTGCAGTGCACTGAGGTTGGGGCACTAGAGCTGTGCGCGCTCATGTGATGAAAATAACTTGGAATGTGTCCATTCGGGATATTCCTGATGCAGATGCAGTGGGGTGTGTTAGACCTGCAGCAACTTCCTCATCAACGTCCCAGGTCTCCCACACTGCCTGAGGTGACATTGCTGCGCAACATCTCCACATCACAAAACTCAATCAGTAACAGTCCATTGGTTGCGGTGCACTGAGTCAGTGGCACCTGGAGTGCTGAGCAGGGGATCAGGCAGATGATGGCATCCACGACAGGTCTGAGCAACTCCGTCAGTCTGCCAGTACCACTGTCTCGACTCTGGCAGATGGTGGTTGGAGTTGGCCCTGGCGATGGTGGCGAGTGCCTCCTGCGGTGATGCGACGTCCGGGCCGGTCAGGACTCGATTTGATGTGTGAGCCCTGGTGGTCCGCAGTTGAGGCCAGAGGCAGCGGACAGCGCAGGGCCACATGCACATGGTGTCGATGACCCCAAGACCACCGTCACAGAGGTCATCCAATATTCATTCAGACAGGGTCCCGGACTTGAGCTGCACACAGTTAGTGGCCCCGGGTGCACAGCGGCAGGCACAGGTACACCGCCACGGGACGGTGACTTGCGGTCCAATGAGGTAGGGCCACACAGACTGAGCAGGTCCTCGTCGATGTCAGAGGTGAATGTCGCGGAGTGTTTCGGGGGACAGTGGAAGGTGTTCTTCCAGGGCATGATGCAGAGGGCAGAAGCTATCCAGAAGCAGCAAATGGAGGAATGGAAAGCGACTGCCTCGTTGCCACCACCAATTCGGTATCAGCTGCATGAGGATGAAAACTACCCCCTAGTCCATAGACTCAAACGCCACCAATGTACAACCAGGGAGTGTCCATGAACGTCGGGGAACAGACTTAGTGGCACCGGGGCTGAGAGGGGATGCAGTCTGCGATGATGCCAGTACACTGATATGAACTCCGGCATTGACGATTCAAGACTCTGTGACCTACTGGACCGCAGTGTAGGCCGGAGGCATCGGTCAGCAGTGGGCCACAGCCACGTGTGGTGTTGTTGCGGATTTTTGCTCGGGAACGCCTACTCTGCATTTCATTAGCGATAGTTGCAGGGGTCATCTGTGGCGATGTTATTTGAGGATGCTTTCGCAGGTAAACTAGTGTTATCGGCTGTTAGCACCAGCTTGTGAATGGAGCGATAAATTTATCTCGACTTTGGCTGCGATAAAGTACCGTTAACTCGGCGATAGCTCCTTGTGAATATGCCCCATTGAGTCAGAGAGCAGATCTGTCTCCGGCTTCTACATCAGGTCCTTTTAAACTAGATTTTCTGCCATATCTGTTACTGAGAAATTCCACAGACGTCGTTACACAGAGGTAATAATTCCAGGCTAAGGAGATCCTAGTCGAGTACAGAGCAAAGCTAGATTACACCGATTTATTGTACACGCTCAGGCCTCAGACAGCTGGGATAGCTGTGATGAAAATGAGAGAGAAGAAGCTGTATGGAGTTAAAGACCCTACACGGACAATAAGAGAGACACAAGCTCTGAAACAAAGGGACACTAAACGACCCATGAAGACCGGGACTTTGAGATGCATAGTACAACATGGACAGGTTCGTCGAAGTCCCCCTGTTCCATACTGATGCAAACTTTTCCGAAAGTCAAAAGAGCTATGCACAGCAGTGGCACAAGTGCGCTAAACAAATGCAAACTAACATAACATAAGATAAAAACTTACAATTATAGCTTGTGAACAGGGGCGTAGGATACACTAAAATTCTGTGGGGGACCGAGACAACCTTTTGGACTTTCCAACAGGGCCAGACTGGCCATAGCAGGCAACGGGCATTTCCCCAGTGGGCCGGAGAGGTGGGGGCCGAATTTGTGGCCGTGGGGGCTGGTTTAGTCACTGGGGGCCGGTTTTGCAGCAGTGCTGCAATATCGCCCCCCTGTAACAAAAGCGGGTGCGGTGCTTTTTACTAGAACCCCCCCCCATGGGCCGGTCGGGCAGGGCTGGCTGCTGTTCCCAGTCGGCCCTGCTTTCCAATGACCCTATACTATTGTTTGAGAGCCATACGCTCCGTTTAATTAATACAATTGCATAGTTTTGAAGTGAAACATTGATAAAGGCAAGCATGTAGTCACAGTTTGCAAGTGTGCTTTATTTTTACTTACTTTCACAAAGTAATTAGACCAAATGTGCAAAAAACATGTTTTTGAATCTTGCATCTTCATGCACCAAGCAGACAAAGGTGGGACGAAAAAAATGAAGAATAAACTGAATGCTCTTAGTGACATTTCTAATCTAAACCTCAAAATGCAATTGGACAAAATATTGGAGTGTATTGAAGACTGGCAGCAGGCACACAGAGCTGTAAGAGCAGAGGAATGTCCACTTTCTAAAAGTGGCATTTCTTTAAAATAGTAATGTTAAATCCAACCATACCAGTAAAGAGGATTTATCATTACCATTCCAAATATATAAAATGTGATGCAGCTACTCCTTTAAAACCAGGATTTACAGCTTAAAACTGTATTAAGTATTCCCAGTGTTAAACTATGAGAGGAGTAGGCCTCACAGTAGTGAAAAACGAATTGTGGTGTTTTTCACTACAAAGACATGCAAAACTTAAGAGTACGTCTTATCTTTTACTTACACAGCAGCCTGCCCTATGCGCTACCTAGGGCCTAACTTAGGGTGACATAGGAAACAAAAGGGGAGTTTAAGGCTTGGCAAAGGGTTTAAAATGTCAAGTGGAAGCGGTAGTAAAACTGCACACACAGGCTCTGCAGTGACAAGCCTGAGACATATTTAAAGGGCTACATTTGTGGGTGGCACAATCAGTGCATACAGGCCGACTAGTAGCATTTAATTTACAGGCCCTGGGTATATGATCTACCACTGTACAAGGGAATTAGAAGTAAAATAAATATGCCAATTTTGTATACACCAATGTTATCATTTTTATGGTAGAAGCATAGGGACTTTAGCACTGGTCAGAAGTAATAAAGTGCTCAGAGTCCTAAGGCCAACAAGAAGAATCAGCAAAAAGAGGAGGTAAGCAGGCAAAAAGTTTAGGGGAAGACTGCCCTAAGGCTGAAAAGTCTAACAGTTTCGTGTAGGATTCTATGTGTGTATTTGAGTATTGAAGTCAGTCGGATCCCTTTTGGAATCACCTAGTTTAGCAGGGTATAAGATGGAGAGCGAGAATAGTTTATCAAATGCTGAAAGTTTATTGTCTGCATTCCTGTGGCTGGAGGCTGGAGAAATCCCTAATGCATTGCAATGTATTCAACACAATACAAAAACTTTTGTTGTCTAATCTATGGGAAGAGTAAGACTGTGCAGCACTAGAGGTGGGAGTGCAGTGTGAGAGTAAAGAGTGAAGCACTAGATACAGGGGTCTAGCGCAAGTGAGTTGGGAGCAAGTAAATGCCATTGATGTGCACAGTTTTAAGTTGGGAATAAATAGCAGGGTTTTTTTAAAGAAAGAAAAAAAAATTGTGGAGGTGCGGGAGAGCTACCTGGAAAGCACACCGGTATGGGAGCGTTAAGTGGGAAGCATCATACAGTAGAGAGAGGGCAAGTGATGTGTCCAGCTGCCCCGGCCAGCACAGGTAAGAGCCGTGGGGCAGGGAATGGGCGTGGCAGGGTGGGGGAGGCAGGCGACAGACGACAGTATAGGTAAAATTAAATAAAAAAGAAATAAAACCACTTACTCTGCGCTCGCCGCATTGCCAACTCTGCAATGCAGCGAATGCAAGGTAAGTGGTTTTATTTATTTTTGTATTTCATTTTACCTATCCCGTCCTCCGTCGACTCCCTGCCACCCCGGCCCACTGCTCGTACCTGGAAGTTTACCTATCACATCGTCTGTCAACTCACCCCCACCCCTCCCCACCGCTCTTACCTGTGCCGGCTGTGCCTGGTGTCCAAAAGCACAGGATGTTAAGCTGATGCCCAGACTAATAGCACTAAAAGCATTTTAAAGAGAGCAAGTATTGAAAAGCTATGTTTGTTTATAACCTAAGCCCTGTTGCCCTGAGGAATCTGATCAGTAGAAACAAAACGTGTAACAATACAACAGCGCTTGATATAAGTGCGGCTTTGTGCAGTGTACAGTGTGCATAGGGGGAGAATTATGTAATCGTGTGAGTGCCGCGCTTCTGCTCCTTTGTGTTGACGGCCCTAACACAGATGTCCAGAGCAGAGATGGCAGTGGGCCGCAGCAAGTAGAAGATTTTCTAAAGCGTACCCTACGGAGAGACTCACATAAATCGTCATCCACTCCACCTTCACGAGGAACATCGCCATCGATGGAATAAGCTTCTTTGTATAGAATGAGCAAAAAGTGAGCAAAAGTAGTTATCCAACTTGACTCGCAACATTGATAAGATGCTAGTGATGGAGCAGAGTAAATAATTTTTTTTAACTCCTAACAAATTTTATAAATAATTAATAAATATGTTCGTTTAAATGTATTAATCAACAATGTACGTGAGGGAAGGGTAACACGCAAGTATGTGTGCTGAATAATCTATTTACAAATGTCTGTGTGTCTAATTATAACATAAAAATAATTGCGTACTAAATAAATAATAAATGCATGATTCGTGCTTCATAGAATATAAAACGTGACGTTGCAAAAACAATAGTGATGGTATGTAAGGAACAGCTTAAATGTTGCTTTCTGCTAGGTAATAACTAATTGGGGTACGTAGATGACGGGAGGGAAACGAAAAGGCTATGTTTCTCTATTTTAATTATGTTTTGTTTATTTCTAAATAGTGCTTCTAAGTCTAATCGAGTGGCGATATAAAATGGCTGCCGTTTATTAGAGTACGCATGCGCTGAGAAAACACATGACAAGGGAGAAAAGTTGGAGAAAGACTGACCACGTGATGGTGCTGAAAGGCTAGGATGCAAGAATGGTCAAGGCTGAGGTGACCTATTTGAACTGATAGTGTGCCGTGGTGATCAACAGAGAATCGTGGGAAACAGTTTTAAGAGAAAGGACAATGCCTGCAGAGTTCTCGAATGTATCGAAAGAAGTTACAAATGTACTGATCGAAGCGGATGGAAACATGTCTTGAACTGTGAGAAAGGAAATGAACATATGCATTCCAAAAGAACAAGCTGGATCCGGGAGAATTTGATTAAAACTGAATAAATGAACTGAGTGGACCAATGAAGGAAAAGCGCGTTATTAATGTTGCAACAATTTAGTTAGCAAAGTTAGAATTAGGGTATAAGAAGGCCTACTCTTAGTGGGAGGGGTAGTTGAGAGTTGGTGGCTTCCAGTGCTTGGTGTTCCAGATCGATCCATTTACTGAGCGGGAGATGCTGAAAGACTGTTAGATGAGACGGGTTGCGGTAGCTGATGCTGACGAGCTGAAGTTTCTGTTGCTGTCTTATTTTTCCAGTTGAGTATGAGAATCAGGTTATTTTTCAACTTTAAACTTAGGTTAGAAATCTTTAGGCTAAATTAGGAAGGTAGGCAGGTTAATTAGGATTTTTCCTCATGACAAAATTTCCTTTCTGCAATAAAATTGGTTTTTGCTTAATAAATAATTGATTTAATAATGTATGAATAATTGAATAATAAAGTCTAAATTCTTTTCCATGCCTTTAAAATTATATAAATTTTGAGATTCTTAAATCAAACGACTCAGTGATTATTTACTAAATGGTTGTGAAATTAGTAATTAGTTATTGTGATTTAGCTGGTCTTGATCACTATCAACTGATTTTTACTAGATGATCCATCGACAAAACAATGAGCAGGAATATCTTAAGAAATAACTAAGAAAGCGATAGGTTAAGGTAAATAAGGTATTTCCGGCTCCTTCCAGCGGTACATCATGATGATTTTCAATTTAGTTTCTCTTTCTCCTAGGAGTATAGATTCGTAAAGGTGTAGAGGAAATCCAGGTGTGTGTGTGTGTGTTTGTTAGGCGATGTCATGGGCCCCATCGTCATGTGGATGTGAGAAAATATAAGTCACGCCTGGATGACCGATAAGTGACCTAGGAGAAATAGTTTTTATTGTATCCGCTGCATCAGATTTCTTGGTAGCAGAGTTATGGTTTCTATAGATTAGTTTGGTGATTATTGATTATTGATTATTATGATGACTAATACTATATGTTGAGTTGTGTTATGTTATATGTGAGTTTTCACGCTTCTGGGATGTAGGAAGTGGAACACGTGTGGCAAGAGAAGTCACATGGAATTTGGTACATGGTCTGAATTCATTTTTTGGTTATAACGTAGTTTGTGTTATGTTAGGGATTTTCTGTACGAAAGGTGTGTAACTGAGATAGCAAATCACGTTTTCTTGTGAAACTCTGGCCTTAATTCTCAGGAGCATAGTCTCCAAATGTGTCTTATCCCCAGAGAAACGGGTTTACTGTTTGCTTGAAAGAAGGGTAAGGTAGAGGGAAGTGCTACTTTTTCGGCGAAAGTTAATAATTCTGTGGTAGGGTAGAGGTAAGCGCTGCCTACTGGAAATACAGGATTCTTGTGTAAAAGGACAAAGCTGTCACTTTTGTTTAGCGAATCAGACTATGGAATTGTTTTAAATGTTGTAACTAACGAAGAAACATTGAAAAAGAAAAATTGCCGATAATTTTTGTAAAGGAGGGGTAAAAGAGCAAGAGTGACATAGACAGTGCCGCGCTAGGATTGGATAGTGCGCTAGTCACGTGAACACAAAAACAGGAGTGACGTAGAAAAGTGCCGCGCTAGGATTGGTTGGTGCGCGGAAGAGGGAAATCGTTCTGATTGGTGTGTTAGGGTGAATCGTGCTGTGATTGGTTGAAGTTCCGTACACGGAACAGTGCTGGTTTTGAAGAGAAAACCCAATCGAAAACATGCCGTATTATGAGTATGAAAGGGAGAGAACGTCATGGACGACAAAAATTAAGAATTTCTTTAAGAGAGACAAAAAGGTTGTGACTAGAGAGGGACAAGTAATTCCTCCGCCGAAATCAGCAGCTTCACATATGATGCTGAAATATGGATATCATACATGCATATGGTTAGAAAATTGGGCAAAGTATACGAAGAATGATGGAGCATTAGCTTTCCCTGAGAATGGTTCATTTAGTGTAGCGGTTTTGCGGAATTTGAGAGAAAAGATGACAAATTTAGAACCTAGACCTAGACCGACACAGTTTGAAGCGTTGACGGAATGGGAAGATGAGATGTATGAGCGAGAGAGATTCAGAGGTTTAAGGGATCATGAGTTTATGCCTGGAAGAATGTGGGGAATAAATCATGAGGATAGAATAAAACGATGGAGATGTGCTAACATGACAGGAGGTTTGTTTCCGGCTTTTACAGTTGAGGAAGATACTAAGAGAAAACTTACTGAGAAAAAGAAACATATGGAGAGGGAAAAATATATGCATGAGAGTGAAACGGATGATGAATTGCTGGAAGAAATTCTAAATAGAAATCCCCCTCCGTATCAGCGGAGTTCTACAGTGGTGACACCTAATGCGCCGCAGATAGAGACTGAGCGAAATAAAAGTCCTGTAAAAAGAATTGAAATAAATAGGTCACAAGATCAAATAAGAACTTCACAAAATGAAGGAGTAGAAAGTGACAATGCAATTGAATTAGCAAGAACAACAAAAGAGCTGACTGAGAAAATTAGGGAATTAACGAAAAACATGGAAGCTGTGACTGTACCCGTAACAATAGGTCCAGTAATACCAGTTTTAGAGAATCAGAGAATTAATGAACGATCTTTAGTGATTCCTATGAATTCACAGTTTCAGAGAGAAAAAGAAAGGATGGAACCAAGTGCAAGTACAAGTAATTTGGCTAGTACCTACAGACCAAGTCCACCTACAAATTTGACAGTGAATGAGTGTAATGGTAGGAAAATGCCTATGGTAACAGAATCTGCAACAGTGACCCCTGAAAAGAGTGGTAATTGGATAGAACTAAATAATACGCCTGTAGGTCCGACTCCTGATGAGTTAAATGAGTGGATGAAGACATTTAAAATAAAAGAACCAGAAGAAAAACCATTAGATGTAATTAGGTTAAAGATTGACATGGAAGAATTAATTTTAGGGACGATTGGTACAGAAAAGCTGAAAAACTACCAGGATGATGAGATTATGTTTCTGTGCAAAAGTATTACATGGAGAGCTAAAAATTTACATGACAAACTGGAAGAGATAGCAAGTGAAATTGGAGTAGATTTTGCGAAAGTGAAAACATTGCAGAAACCGTACAGAGTAGACTTTTGTGAGAAAAATATTGAAAATTTGAACACAGCAGGAAGGCTGACACAGATAAAAGAGTTAATTGTTTTACTGAGAAAATGGGGTGATGTGGACAGATGGAAAGTCAGATGGACGAAAAAGTATGAGAAAACTGCAGACAAAGCTTCTTTGGCTTTTATGATAACTGAAAAAGAACCTGTTGCAAGAGAATACCCTATGAGAGAAACTCCAGGTGGTAGTTATGTGCATGTTCCCTGGACTAGACAGGATATACTGTCATTTACAAACGAATTCCCGAAGCTGAGAGAGAAACCAGTTGAATGGTACCGACAAGTGGAGAGGTTTGTAAAGGTTTCAAAGGTGTTGTGGATAGATTTAGATGGATTGTTTGACATAGTGGTGCCAACTGATTTGTGGTCTGAATGTAAAATTACAGTTGACTGGCCAACTACAGAATATCCAAGAGATCCTAAGACAGGAGCACCAGGTCCTGAGGTAATGAGGAAATATGATAAAGTGATTACCTTTTTGAAAAATAAGATTCCTCCTAAAGAAACAGATTGGGTAAAAATAGACAGAACTACACAGGAAAGTAAGGAGTCTGTACATGCCTATTATGAAAGATTGTTGTTGGTTTTCAAGCAGTATAGTGGATATGAGGAGTTGAGTGAAAAGGATATGAGTCATTTTGTATATAGATTTGTGTTTGGACTGAAACCAGAGATTAGTGAAATGATTAAACAACATATGATTAACTGGCAAAACGGCACTGTAGATGAGGTACTGAGGTATGCTAAGTATTGTAGTGATGATATTGAGAGTAGACAGCGTAAATTGAAAGAGAAGGCAATGTGGGCACAGGTGAAAGTGGCAGAGAAACAAGAAACTCAATTGAATAATAGTGGGAATGAAACAGGACAGAATAAATCCCGACCTAACATAGGTAAAGGGAAAGGTCAAATGAGTCTAGAAGAGGCAAAGAAAAAATGGCCATGTCATAATTGCGGAAAATTAGGGCATTGGAGAAACGAGTGTAAGTTCCCACCTAAAGCTAATCCGGAAAATCAATCATTAAATCCACAGGTGCAGAATGAGGTAGTTGTTCAACAAGGTCAGGTGCCACAACCACCACTTCCCAACAATGTTAACCAGCAAAGATACAGTACAGAAACAGGATTCTACGGAGGAGAGCAGGTAACACAGTTGCCGCGAGCAGCCAACATTTCTCAGTATTGGTTGCGTCAGAGTGAGGATGAGTCGGATGAAAGTTTCTGACGGTGCCTAGGAGAGGGAAAAGAGTGCGTACTTGGCGCAACTCTAGAGGTAGATCAGTCTGGTCCCTTTGTGGATGGAGAAGTGAATGGTGCAAATGTAACATTCCTTGTCGATACTGGAGCTACCCGTTCTACTGTTAGGTCAGTGGAAATTCCAAACCTTCCTCTCGCAGGTGAATATATCCAAGTAGTTGGAGTAGCGAATCAGCAGATTAAAACACCACTTACAGAATTAGTGGAAGTAAAAATTGGTTCTTTTAGCAAAATGCATAGATTCGTAGTGTGCGATTGTAGTCCCGTAAATCTTTTAGGTCGTGACCTTTTGTGTAAAATGAATTGCACAATTTATTGTACGCCAGATGGAATTGGATTTCAGACCCCAGATGAAGATGTATTGTATAAAGTAACATTGATGAATCAGGAACCTGAAATGAATGGTTTGTTTCCTGTATTTGATGCAGAAAAACTTCCAAAAGAACTGAGAAATGCAGTGAAAGAGAATGTGTGGGATTTTACAGGAGAAGATATTGGATTGATGAAAGAAGTAGATCCCGTAAAAGTAACAGTAAAAGAAGGAACAACGTACCCAAATACGCCACAGTATAAATTGACTCCAGAAATAATTGAAGGAATAACTCCTGTAATAAATAAAATGATTGAACAGGGAATTCTAAAAGAAATAATGAGCAGTCCATGTAATTCACCTATAATGGGACTGAAAAAGCCAAACGGAACATATAGAATAGTACAAGATTTGAGAAAGGTCAATAAAATAGTTGTGCCTTGTTGTCCAATAGTGCCAAACCCTGCAGTAATTCTATACCAAATTCCACATGAAGCTGAGTGGTACACCGTGATAGATTTGTGTCACGCATTTTCTCTATTCCTTTACATCCAGATAGCCAGCCATTATTTGCGTTCCGGTTCGGAGAGCGTATTTTGGCATGGTGCCGAATTCCTCAAGGGTATACAGAAAGCCCCTCAATCTTTAATCAGATTTTAAAGAAGTCCCTGGAAGATTTGAAAATGCCAGAAAAGTCAGTGATGGTGCAGTATATCGATGACCTATTAGTGGCATCGAAAACAAAAGAAGCATGTGTAAGCGATACAATTGCTTTACTGAACCATCTAGAGAAAAGAGGACATAAAGTGTCCCCTTCGAAATTGCAGTTTTGTCAAAAAGAAGTCCAATATTTAGGGCATAAAATTGAGAAAGGAGTGCGAAAGATAACGACTGAGAGAATAAAAATGATTCAAGGAATGAGAGCACCAATGACGCAAAGAGAGGTAAGAATGTTTCTGGGAATGGTTGGATATTGCCGACAATGGATAAGTGGTTTTTCTTTGATTGCTAAGCCATTACAAAAACTGACCAAGAAGGATGTAAGAGATCCTTTTGAATTGAATGACGAAGAAATGAAATCTTTCAAAGAGTTGAAAAAGAAATTGTGTGAGGCCCCTGCTTTAGGAATGCCTGACTATGAAAAGGATTTTGAATTGTACTGCAGTGAAAGAGATGGATGTACATTTTCAGTACTTGTACAAAAACATGGAACAATGAAGAGACCAATTGCTTATTTTTCAGCTGTTTTAGATCCTATAGCAAAAGCGTTGCCTTGATGTCTGAAAGCTGTTGCTGCTACTTGTGTAAGTCTGGAACAAAGTGAAGGTATAGTGATGGGGTATCCACTGAGAGTATATGTTCTCCATTCAGTAGAGATTCTTTTGACAAGAACAAAAACACAGTACATGACACATAGTCGGCTGACTAAGTACGAAAAGGTAATCTTGAGTGCAGAAAATGTGACCATAGATAGATGTATGAATGTGAATCCTTCGACATCATTGCCAGATGAAGAGAGTATAATTGAACAAGATGAAGTAGATCATGATTGTCTGAATGTGCTGGAATATTGCACAAAACCAAGAGCTGACATAAAGGATGAGCCTTTAAAAGAATCAGATTATGTCATGTTTGTGGATGGCTCATGCTTGAGAACGAAAGAAGGAGTTTTAAGCGCAGCTTACGCAGTGTGCACAGTAGCAACTGTGATGGAAGCGTCTTGTCTGAAAGGAATAAGGTCTGCCCAAGTTGCAGAACTGATTGCTTTGATTCAAGCATGTAAGTTGGGAAGAAATGTACGAGTTACGATTGTGACCGATAGCCAGTACGGTTTCGGTATAGTGCATGATTTCGGTCAGATTTGGTCACAAAGAGGTTTCTTGACGTCTGCAGGAACACCTATCAGAAATGGAGATTTTGTAAAGAAACTGCTTGAGGCGATACAGCTGCCTAGGCAGATAGCTATAGTGAAATGCAAAGCACATAAGAAAAATGAAGATTACATGACTGTCGGAAATAATTACGCTGACGAGATAGCCAAATATTGTGCAGAAAACATGGTATCCCTGAATAAGAATCGCGAAAAGGAGCATATCTCTTCTCCTTTGCTTTTTACTAACACTGTTGAGACATGGGATGAGGTGAGACAGTTACAGGAAGTTGCAAACGATGAGGAAAAAGATTACTGGATAAAAGCAGGATGTAGAAGACAAGAAAACAATGGTGTGTGGGTTTACAGAGATGAAAGACCAGTTATGCCTGATAGCATGATTGCAGACATGGCACGGATGTACCATGGACAAGCTCATATTGGGAGAGATGCAATGATCAGACTTTTTAGACAAACATGGTATAACCCAAAATTCAGAGCCATAGCTGAAAGTCTTTGTCAAAGATGTCTTATTTGTCAGCAGTTTAATCCAGGAAGAAAGACAATAGTGAGTCTAGGAACAATAGGACGAGAAGGAGGTCCGTTCACTAGAATGCAATTAGACTTCATTGAAATGCCCCCTTGTAACATACTAAAATATGTTCTAGTGGTCGTCTGTTTGTTTTCTCGTTGGGTGGAGGCATACCCGACTAGAAGGAATGATGGAATAACGGTAGCAAAACTTATGCTGCGAGAGTTCATTCCAAGGTATGGTTTCCCAGTCACGGTTGAGACAGATAGAGGAACACATTTTCAAAATGAGTTGATTCAATTAATTTGTGAAGCATTAAGCATTAAACAAAAACTGCATTGTGCATACAGACCAGAGGCTTCTGGGGTAGTGGAGCAAATAAATGGAACAATTAAGAACAGGTTAGGAAAAATGTGTCAAGCTACAGGACTCAAATGGCCCGATGCACTGCCTCTTGTCCTGATGACCATCAGAAGTATTCCTGAAAAGAAAACTGGACTTAGTCCTCATGAAGTGATCATGGGACGAGCAATGAGACAAGCACAAGTACCTGTCAACAAGTTACTGAGTATAACTGATGATCTAGTACTGGATTATTGCAAAGGACTGGCTGATGTGGTGCGTTCTGTGTTTCATCAGGTTGGACCGGATGCGACCACTCTTGAAAGAAAACCAGCCCACGACTTGAATCCAGGAGACTGGGTCCGCATAAAAGTCCACAGGAGAAGAAACTGTCTAGTTCCTCGCTGGGACGAGCCACGACAGGTAATCCTAGTGACAACGACTGCAGTCAAGTGTGCAGGAGTGAAAAACTGGGTCCATGCCAGCCACACAATCAGAGTTCCAGAACCTGCAGATCGACATGTGAGTCGACATCTGGAAGTGTGGGATGAGAGTTCAGCGACTGAGACAGAAAGAATAAGAGAAAGGGTGCCAGAACTTGAAGATCGACCTGAAAGTCGACATCTGGAAACCCCAACTGCAAGCACCTCTATAGAGGAAGAGGAAGAAGAAGAAGAAAAAGAAAAAATTACAGAAATTCCAGAACTTGAAGATCGACCTGTAAGTCGACATCTGGAAATATCTGACACAAGTTCAGGATCCGATGATTCAGTTGAAAACTGTGAAGAATTTCGAAGGAGAACTTGGGGATTTAAACCAATTAGAGAAGAGAATGAACAAGAAAATGATCTAAATGAGCAACCAAGTACAAGTTATGGTGGAAATCCTTCAAAAGTAATATTAATAGACAGAGAAGGGAAAGAGACAATTAAAAAGCTAGAAAATCGAGAAGAACCCCGAGGAGCAATAGGGACAGATAGTGAAACCAAAGAACAGGGAAAATAAGAAGCAGAGAGTGAGATAAATATCAATTCGGAAGAACATCGAGGAGGGACAGTAATAGGAGAACAAAAGAAGGAGAAAATAGATCCACCAGTAAAAGAAAATGAGATCATAAGTTTCAAAATAAGAGACAATTGTGAGAAAATTGAAACAGAATCTGAAGAAAGCGGAGAAGAAGAGAAAACAAGAACTGAATCAAGAAAAAGAAACTGGAAATCAGAAAGAGGAGAAAAAGAAGGTGAAGCCAAAAGGCCAAGAAAAGGAGACAATTGGCCCAGCAACTATATAAGAAAATTGAGATACAGAATAATCAGAACAGGAGAAAAAAGTGCTGAACAGGTGAATGAAATAACAAGTCAAAAGGAACAAGAAAAGCCAAGTGGAAAACGATTGCAAAAGTCTAAAAGAACAAAGAAAGTGAATTCGAAATACAAGTCACCTGAGTGGTTGTACATCGCTCTAACTGATTACAAAGAAGAAAGAAACACTCACGAGAACCCGAGACTGAGAAACCGAATGGGTAAAGGTGAGGTGCAACAAACCTGAAGTGAAGATTTAAAGTGCTTCTGCCGGATGTGACAATTTTACTGGATATGACAAATCACCGGATGTGACAACGAAAGAATTCTGAAAAGAATTAAAAGAGAGTACCAAGCAAAGACTTTTGAATGCAGAGTGGCATCTAAGTCATTTCTGAGGTGTAGTGACACAATTTTCTGAGATTTAACAAAAGATAAAAACAAAAATGGAGAATACTAGAGATAGAAGAGATAAATGTGAGTTTGTAAAAAGATGGTGTAAAATGTGCTGCTTTTGTACAGGATTATTAATGACAGTATGGATAGTTTTAGCAATCACAATTCCTATTAGTATAGCTGTAGTAGAAGCAAAGAATGATACTAAACCAGAAAAAGAAGCTAATATTAAAGAACCAGTTATTTTAAGAAGTAGTGCAGAATTACATAAGGATAAGTCAGTAACAGACTTTTCAAAAATGTTTTTACAAAATTGTTGTATGAATATGTAGAGACAATGGATGTGAGAGATTGTTATGTTTGTATGCAGTTGCCTGCATCAGTGTCAGAAGGTGTGACTTATCATCACCTACCTCTAACTTATGGAATAACATGTAGTGTCATAGCAAGTTTATTTTATAAAACAGGTAGATTAGAGTTTTATTACACTGATGTAGATAAGATTTTTGCAAATGTTCCTGTAGTTCCAGAACTTAACAAAGTAAAACAAGCAAAGGTTTTAGGAGAATTCTTTTTAGAGCATAGAATTTTAACATTAGAAGAAATAGCTAAAAACAACCTTACCTGTGAGTTAAAGAAAGAAGAAAAGGTATTTTTAGAAATGGTTGAAGAAAGAAGAATGAAATTTCAAAGAGAAGCAATAAAAGAGAAAAGAACACATCTATGGACGTTTGAGGAAGAAAATCATGAAGGGAAAAAGATAAATGCAGCAATGACATTAGATTGGCCGCAAACAGGAAAGTTGTGTATTAGGAGAAATAAGACAGTCTATGTTTCTCTATTTTAATTATGTTTTGTTTATTTCTAAATAGTGCTTCTAAGTCTAATCGAGTGGCGATATAAAATGGCTGCCGTTTATTAGAGTACGCATGCGCTGAGAAAACACATGACAAGGGAGAAAAGTTGGAGAAAGACTGACCACGTGATGGTGCTGAAAGGCTAGGATGCAAGAATGGTCAAGGCTGAGGTGACCTATTTGAACTGATAGTGTGCCGTGGTGATCAACAGAGAATCGTGGGAAACAGTTTTAAGAGAAAGGACAATGCCTGCAGAGTTCTCGAATGTATCGAAAGAAGTTACAAATGTACTGATCGAAGCGGATGGAAACATGTCTTGAACTGTGAGAAAGGAAATGAACATATGCATTCCAAAAGAACAAGCTGGATCCGGGAGAATTTGATTAAAACTGAATAAATGAACTGAGTGGACCAATGAAGGAAAAGCGCGTTATTAATGTTGCAACAATTTTGTTAGCAAAGTTAGATTTAGGGTATAAGAAGGCCTACTCTTAGTGGGAGGGGTAGTTGAGAGTTGGTGGCTTCCAGTGCTTGTTGTTCCCGATCGATCCATTTAATGAGCGGGAGATGCTGAAAGACTGTTAGATGAGACGGGTTGCGGTAGCTGATGCTGACGAGCTGAAGTTTCTGTTGCTGTCTTATTTTTCCAGTTGAGTATGAGAATCAGGTTATTTTTCAACTTTAAACTTAGGTTAGAAATCTTTAGGCTAAATTAGGAAGGTAGGCAGGTTAATTAGGATTTTTCCTCATGACAAAATTTCCTTTCTGCAATAAAATTGGTTTTTGCTTAATAAATAATTGATTTAATAATGTATGAATAATTGAATAATAAAGTCTAAATTCTTTTCCATGCCTTTAAAATTATATAAATTTTGAGATTCTTAAATCAAAAGACTCAGTGATTATTTACTAAATGGTTGTGAAATTAGTAATTAGTTATTGTGATTTAGCTGGTCTTGATCACTATCAACTGATTTTTACTAGATGATCCATCGACAAAACAATGAGCAGGAATATCTTAAGAAATAACTAAGAAAGCGATAGGTTAAGGTAAATAAGGTATTTCCGGCTCCTTCCAGCGGTACATCATGATGATTTTCAATTTAGTTTCTCTTTCTCCTAGGAGTATAGATTCGTAAAGGTGTAGAGGAAATCCAGGTGTGTGTGTGTGTGTTTGTTAGGCGATGTCATGGGACCCATCGTCATGTGGATGTGAGAAAATATAAGTCACGCCTGGATGACCGATAAGTGACCTAGGAGAAATAGTTTTTATTGTATCGGCTGCATCACTAGCATAAAACAAAGAAATATGAAATAGTTTGCTCTAAAATCAACGAGAGAAGATGGTGGCTGCGTGAAATCGTGATTGCACATGAACACAACAAATAGATAAGTGCCACCCTGAGACTTTGTATTTTTTTAAGACCGGGCGCTCTTCCCCTCTCACAGGGAAGGAACTGTGGCAGCCCTGGCACTCCTCCAGGGGAGAACCCCCCGGTTTGAAATGTCGCATTTGGGTTTCTTTGAATTAAAATGTTGGGGACATCTGGGTTGGGGAGGGAAACATGATTCCGGGGAGTTTGGGTTGCTGTTGTGGGAGGGGGGGGGAAGGACTGAAATTAGAGGATTGAGCAGTGCAGGTCCTACTACACATTATGTCGGCCTTGCATATTCCTACAAATGTATCAACATCCTATCCTAACTACCTCGCTGCAAGATTTACCCATACACTGCCATGACACAATCCATACCTTCTCAAAAGTTGTAGCTGTTAACCCCGAACATTTGGGGATTAGGGGACCCACGCAAATGTAGACAAATATTGGCATATCTCGATTGTCATAACATCCAAATTGCTCTACTAGAGGAGAATCACCTTAGCCCCCGGAGCACCCCTGCCTTCGCTGCCCGATGGGCGTAATATCGAAACTTCTCATCATCTTCCACATACTCTAGAGGGGTGGCAAAACTGATCAAAAAACACGTCCCATACGTCCCAATAGGATCCACACAAGATCAATTAGGCAGATATAGTATAATGTGGGGTAGAGTAGGCCTCACATCAGTCACATTGGTAAGCTGCTATGGACCCAACACGGATGATCCTACTTTCTTCACCACATTATGGGGAAAGATACTGGAAATAGGATCCACGCATGTGATCTGTGGGGGAGATTTTAATATGCATTAGAGCCGCAGCTAGATAGGTCTAACCCTCTCCGGCAACACTACACCAAAGCCCAAGGTCAAATGCATGGGAATCATTGCGGAAACGGCCTAGTAGATGCCTGGAGATACTTTCATCCTACTATGAAGGAGGGTACACACTATTCAGAAGTACACTCAACATGGTCCAGATTGGACTATTGGCTGCTCTCTAGGGGGATGGGACCCTGGATCACCAAAATTGAAAACTTGGCAAAAACATATTCTGACCACTCACAGGTTCATATGATATTGTCCTTACCTGACACTAGGAATTGGAGACTCACACCACTGACACTATTAGACATGGTGTTTCACGAGGAATTAGGACAAGAGATAACTGTTTTTTGCAGGGCAACATTGGCACGGTCACACAAGTCGCTACAGTATGGGAGACCTTCAAGGTCACAATCAGAGGATTCTGCATAGCTAAAGGAATAGGCGTACTTCGAGAAATACGAAACACATTACACAGGCTATAAATGGAATTAAAACAGCTAGAGCAAGAGATAGGAAATGCTCCAAGTGGTAACAAGCAGGGAAGGCTACAGGATAAATTAACTGAATATAAAAAAACAGCGGATAGAGAGCGACTATTCCGAGGGAAATACTTTACAGCCTGTAAATACGGAGAAGGGGAAAGACCTGGAAAGGTGTTAGCAGATGCAATTCGCAGACCCCGATTCTCCAACTATGTGCTAGAGATTCAGGATCATAATGGAGACATCTACAGAGACACAGATGATATACTGCGAGCATTCACAGCACACTACACTGCATTGTACACAACACAGCGGCAACAGCGTATAAACCTAAACACCTATCTGGGGGATATGGCCCTCACATGGTTGGGAGATACACAGCAATAGATAGTTCTTATCAGCACCTCTGGAGGAGGATGAGATTCGCACTGCAATAATGCAGAGGAACTCTGGACGGGCCCCTGTGCCGGATGGCCTTCCGGCCGAGTTCTACAAATCGTAAGTGGACCAGCTAGTCCCCATAGTGAAAAGCGTATATGATGAGGCAAAAGAGATAGGAGTGCTCCCCCAGACCATGAAAGGCGATGATTACCACACTATTGAAACCTGGAAAGCCGGCCTACAAATGCGACTCATATAGGCCACTGTCCCTAATCAATACAGATGCAAAGATCCTTGCCAAAGTGCTGTACAATAGATTGAGCTTATTGATGGAAAAACTGGTGCTACCTGACCAGGCAGGATTTATCCCTGGAAGGGCGACTTCCCACAATCTTTGCGTGCTCTTCTCTATAATGCAGGATATAGACCCTGTTAGAAACGGGATAGCGTGGTGCGGAGCGGGTAGGCCAAACTCGGAGGCATTGTGTAAAGCATCTGCGCAGCACCCTCACATGCGACACACTAGGCACACTACAAAAAGAGACCACTCCAGGTTAGGTGAAAAAAACAGCATATGTATTATGCAGAACACGTCATAAGGCAATCACAGTTGTAACAATGTGCCAACTGGCACCGGGTAGCAGTCTACAGGGGGACTATTTACACGGCAGGGCCAATCGGGCCGCTGCCCGAACCATCACAAGTACAAAGAAAGAATAAATGTAGGGTCCATCAGCATTAGATGAGTAACATCCAGTTCCTACTGGCAAGTCCATGTACTGGGCAACATTGCTATAAATATCAGGCCTAAACATAAGGCATCGTCATTAGCATAGGTCCTGAAACCGTAATCAGGCAGGAACATAAAGCATTATAATTTTAGAACCAGGCATAAATCACCTTTGCCGTAGGTCTGGAATGGAAGCGTTAGCATGTGGCATGGCGTTCGCAGGAACACATTAGGTCTAACAGCAGCAATGCCAACCTTAGGGAAAAGCATTAGGTAACCTTAGGCATAGAATGAACGCATCCTTAGGATAACAAGAAAACATTATGCATAACTATATTAGCATCTTCTGGGCATCACCACCCCTTAGGCCTAACAGCAGGCATGGAATCATTGGGCGTAAGGCACAGAACCTGTGAAACATATGCTGCATAACATTAAGCATAAAACATGTGAGCATTAGGCATAAACATCTGCATTACCATATTAGGATGGGGCCTAGAACGAAACCAGCATTGCATGGCATTAGACAAAAATCATATTCCGCATAGACATAGGAATAAATTTCATTAACCGTGGGTATCAGGCGCATTAGCCTGAGGCAGAACCCCAACAGCATAACTGCAATAGGCATAACCCTGCGAGCATAGAGGCATCTGTAGGAGAGTAGGATCTGCTTCACATGGGTACCCCCACTTTTTGCTGATGCTTCACTGTTTTTCGACTTTAGTCTGGCTGGGGCCCTGCTAATCAGAACCCCAGCCTAGCTGCTTCCTCTCTAAAATGGTTTCCATGTGCCTTCGGCACATCTCTGATTGGAATCTGGAGTGCCCTTATCAGTCCCTAGATATGGTATACTATGTACCCAGGGCATAGGTGCCTCAGAGGCCTACCAGGGGCTGCAGCATGTATTGTGCCACCCCTGGAAGGCCATCCAAAATGACACCACAGGTCTGCTACTGCAGCCTGGGTAAGGTGGTGCATTCACCCCTTACTGTGATATAGGTTACCTATATCACTACATATATACACACATATAAACCTATAAGTCACTCCTATGGCAGGCCTTATCAATCCTGAAGGCAGAGTGCTTGGTTCTTATGTGAGAGGGTGCCCCTGCATGAGCAGAGCCCCTCTGCAGCATTCGGAGACCCTTCTCTGATGCTGTTTGTAGTGCAGCCTGACCATATACTCTTAAGTGCATTATAGCCTCGCGGTACAATGCTAACTTTGGACTGGCTGCACCAAAACATGTCGTGTTTGGTGTCAAACATCTTGGAATACTACCCCCCCCGCCAGTCCTGGCAGCGGGGGTAGCATTCCACCCTTCTAGAGGGAGAGACATGTACACACCGGGCTACCCGGTAACTTCTTTCCAGAGCCCTGGCATCACAAAATGGATGCCGCTGCCACAGACACGGGTCTGGCCTCCTGCTGCTGACTGAAACTCCGGCAGGGGAGGCCTGGACAATAGGTTTCCTGTTGAAGGGAGGTGTAACCACCTCCCCAGACAGGATAGTGTGTATTGGGGCTGGGCGGGAGCACCCTCTGGTGCTTTGAAGTCCTGCACTGGGGGCACATTTGGTGTCCCTGTGCATATGCCAGTTCAAACTGGTTGCAGGGGCTACCTGCCCCTGCTCTGGCATGAAACTGGACAAAGGGAATGGGTGTAACCACCCCTCTTCCCTGACCCTCCCATAGGTGGGTCCCCAGAGTATGTCCAACCCCCTAACTTTGTATAAGTATGGGACCCCAGTCCTTAGGACTTTAGATTAACCTGGACGAAACTCTGACACTGAATCCTGGACCTTCGACGCTCTACTTGAAGACTATAGGACTGAAGAATCTCCCTTGGGGTCAAGGAGTGACTCCCCTGCTTGGCAGGCACCTAAGAAGCAATTGTCCGGTCTGCATCGCTGGAGCTCCTGCCAGACGCCGAAGTCTTTGCATCACCAGAGGTGGATTTTCAGACTTCTCCGAGGCTGCCCTGAATACCCAGCAAAGCTGAGGCCAGTAGCTGTCGTGAGTAATGTGGAACCGTGAGCCCTGGACACCGAGAACTTTTGCAAGTGCATCCTCTTCCTGGTCTCCCACGAAGTTGTGCTTTGGGCTCCGAGTAGCCCCTGCCTCCAGCACTAAATGCCCAGAAGATCACTGGCCTCCACTCCACGAGTGTCCTGTGAGCCAGCTCCAAGTGCGTCCACTTGAGGCTCCTTTGCGGTCGCTAGTCCGTTGGCTAGTGGGCCCTCCCGAAGGCAACTCTTCTTCTGCTTGGGCTTCCCTGGTTGCTCTAGACGTGCCCTGACTTACCCTTGCTGGGTGAGTCCCTCAGACCTTGCTGGTCTGCATCAACTTCCTTTCTCTGTTTCCCCATGACTTGCCGTTGCCAAGGCTTGTTGGGTCCAATCCAGTCGCCGACACCTCAGCAATCGACAGATGTTGTGGGACAGCTCGAATCCAGCTCCTGGTCATCGTTGACAGCTCCTGGACCTCATGGCTGAAGAGTCAAGACGACTGTCAACCTACCTGAAGCACCCGACATCGGTGGGCATCTGCTCATCGCCTTCCTGGTCACTGGCTAGTGACCCAGACTCTGTCCCCTCTGCTTTCAGGTTCTTCAGATCTTCGATCCACCCTTGGATCCACCAGAACACTTTCGACTTGGTCGCCAGCAGCACTTTGCAGCAGATCGCCATTGAAAACGACGACGAAAGACACCTATGCACCCGGCTCCCCTGGGTGAGGTAACTCGAGTACTCCGGTGCTCCTGTGGGTATAGACTCTAGAACAACCTAGTTCTAAAGGGGTTTGCTCCAAGTCCTCCTCTAAGTATCCTTTTTCTTTAAAACTCCAACCGCGACATTCCCCATAGAAGTCAATGGCGGCTCGCGGCTGTGTTCTCACACTGCACGCGTCCCCGTGGGTGCCCTGTGTCACTACCTTGGGTGGTTCCTTGAGGGCCAAGCACTTCTACAGGCTCTAGGCCTTGTGTCTAGCTCAGTCGTGGTTCTTATACCACTTTATTGGTATATGGTTTGGTACGCCCCTAGGGCTCAAACGTGTATTTGTGCTATTACTGTTGATATTCGACTTGTAACTTATGTACTTAGAACTCTAGCCTCATAAAGAGACTAGAGGGGTGTGTTTAAGAACTAAATACATATATTTTAAATATGTACCTGGTGTGGTCCTCTTTCATTTGGTCACTCAAGAGATTATAGACTGGCAAAACAAGCTGCTTTACATTCCTTCAAGACTTAGCCTGAAGGCTGCTCTCCATAGCTACCACTAGGATAGCTTTCAATAAAGGTTGTCTTTAACCTATCTCCAATAAGGGGTTGTTTGGACTGGTGCAAGGTGCCCACTATAATTAGTGGACAGCATATACCAGGCCAACTTCTCACATTGGTGTGCAGCGTGTGGGATTCCAGCTTGCTATTGTTTTACCAGATGATCTCAATTGAATTGATCGACTGAAAACCACTAAGGGTACCTTAGGTACATATAAAACAAGCTTAGGATACAGTAAGTTATACTGAACTTAGAGTTGTGTGTTAAGGGATAGCACACCCTTTCTACAACACAAGAGAGTTTAGTAGGCCACGCTAGAGTAGGTAGTGCATACACCACACCACACTAGTAATGTCTTCAGGGCCAGGAACCAGTGGGTCCCAGCCAGGAGCCAATGGGCTTCTTCCCTCCAAGTATGATAATCTCCCGTTCTTGGAATTGAGAGCATTAAGCACTGCTAGGAAACTGAAGACAGGCAAAAGTGCCAACACCCAACGCCTCATAGAGGTACTCCTGCTGGATGATCTCAGAAGACTACCAGGGTCTGAAGGGGTAGGCAGACAGGGTGGGGCAGAAGATGAGGAAGGGGCCAGGGATGAAAATAACCAGGACCAAACCTCTGAAACTGGCCAGGAATGTGACAATGACCTGGACCTGGAAAATCCAGTTCCTCCTGTGGATGAGGAGGAGGATCAGAATGACCTCCCCTTTGTCCCCCCAGGAAGAATTGAGAGTGTGCCAAGAAGGGCTAGATCTCCTTCTCAGGAGTCTAACCACTCTGACACCTCAGTAGGGACCTCTGTCTCCTCTCATAAGAGGGAATCCTCTCATGAGAGGAGAAAGAGACTGCTTCAGTATGAACAAGCCCAGCTTGAGCTCAGAAAACAGCAGTTGGCTATAGACAGGGAGTCCCTAGATCTCTATAGACAGAGAAAAAAGATGGGACTAGAGTCCCATGGTGGCAGCAATTTCCCCAGAGATAGGGAAAGGTCTTATGACCATAGAAACCTGAGCAAGATTGTCCCTCCCTACCAGAGTGGGGATGACATCCACAAATGGATAACTGCACTGGAGAGGGCCTGTAAAGTACAGAGGGTCCCTCCGGAGCAGTGGGCAGCAATCTTGTGGCTCTCCTTTACAGACAAAGGTAGAGATAAGCTCCTCACTGTTAGAGAGGAGGATGCTGACAATTACAAAGTCTTGAAGAGTGCTCTGATTGATGGGTTTGGCCTAACAACTGAACAATACAGGTTAAAGTTCAGAGATACCCAAAAAGCACAGACTCAAGACTGGGTGGACTATGTGGATTGTTCTGCTAAGGCTCTGGAAGGTTGGTTGATGGGCAGTAAGGTATGTGATTTCACAGGATTGTACAATCTTATCATGAGGGAGCAGATTCTTAATAACTGTCAAAATCAGCTGTTGCATCAGTACCTGTTGGACTCTGATCTGACAACTCCCCAAGAATTGGGAAAGAAGGCAGACAAATGGGTCAGAACCAGGGTGAGGCAGAAGGTACAGAACCAAGGTGGTGACCCTAAGAAGCAAGATTCTAAAAACTCTGATAAGGGTGGGGAGAAGGGTAAAGTCCAGAAGTCTTCACAAGGCCCCCAAAAATCTTCTTCAAGTGGGGATTCACAGTCTAACAAAGGGAAGGGCCAAAAGAAACCATGGTGCAAGGTCTGTAAGCAAAAGACCCACTGGACCAGTGATTGCACCAAGTCCAAAGACTCTATTCCAGCCCCCACCAATGCCCCTAAGGCACCTGTTCCCTCTAGTGCAGTTACAATTGGTGGTGGAAGTACACAGGCCAAGGGTTTAGTAGGGTTGACCCTGGGTAATGAGATGAGCTCTGGCCTAGTCAGAGAACTCACTCAGGCTGTCCTAGTCTGTGATGGAGGCATGGATGTGACCTCTTCTGTGAGTCCCAGTAATCTGGGCAAGTACAGGCAACAGCCCTTAATCAATGGAAAAGAGGCTTTGGCATTTAGGGACACAGGGGCAAGTGTCACCATGGTGACACAAGACCTTGTAGATCATGGGCAGATTATACTTGGTGAAATGTACCAAGTGACCAATGCTAGCAATGTCAGAACAGACCATACTCTGGCAGTTGTTAACTTCTCCTGGGGAGGGGTAACTGGCCTTAAGAAGGTTGTGGTGAGTGCAAACCTACCAGTGGAATGCTTGCTTGGCAATGATCTTGAAACTTCAGCTTGGGCAGAAGTGGAGCTCAGGACCCATGCAGAAATGCTGGGGATCCCTGCAGATGTGTTTGCTGTGACCAGGTCACAGAGCAAAATGTCTAACACTGAACAGGCCTTGGATCCTGGAACCAAGGACCAAGTGCCATCCAAGAAGAGGAGTAGTAGGGTTAAGGCAGTGCCTTCCCCTTGGCTCAGAAGGAAGATCAGTCTCTTGAGGGGGATGATCTCAGTCCTGAGGAAGGAACTGTCCCAGAGGAGCTTGAACCTGACCAGGTTGAGTTCTTGGGGACAGGGGGCCCTTCCAGGGCAGATCTGAGCCAGGAGCAGCAGAGCTGCCCCTCTCTTGAACCCCTCAGACAGCAAGCTGCTGCTGAGGCTGCTGGGAATGCTAGTGGTCCCCATAAAGTGTATTGGGATGATGGACTCTTGTACTCAGAGTGTAGAGACCCCAAGCCTGGTGCCACCAGGAGGTTGGTTATACCTCTGAAGTTCAGGGGCTTCCTATTGACCCTAGCCCATGACATTCCTTTAGCAGGTCACCTGGGCCAGAACAAGACTTGGGACAGAATTGTCCCTCACTTTCACTGGCCCCACATGTCTGAAGACACCAAGGAGTTTTGTCGCTCCTGTGTAACCTCCCAGGCCAGTGGCAAGGCAGGTGGCACTACAAAGGCCCCCTGATACCACTACCTGTGGTGGGGGTTCCCTTTGAAAGGGTGGGGATTGACATTGTTGGTCCCATGGATCCCCAAACAGCATCTGGGCACAGGTTTATCCTGGTGGTAGTGGATCATGCCACCAGGTACCCAGAGGCTATTCCCCTTAGGACCACTACAGCACCTGTGGTGGCAAGAGCCCTCCTGGGAATTTTCTCAAGAGTGGGCTTCTCTAAGGAGGTTGTATCAGACAGGGATGCAAACTTTATGTCTGGATATTTGAAAGCAATGTGGAAGGAGTGTGGAGTGACTTACAAGTTCACCACACCCTATCACCCTCAATGCAATGGTTTAGTTGAGAGATTCAACAAAACATTGAAGGGCATGATTAAAGGACTCCCAGAGAAGCTTAGGCGAAGATGGGACATACTCTTGCCCTGCCTTTTATTTGCATATAGGGAGGTGCCTCAAAAGGGGGTTGGCTACAGCCCTTTTGAACTTTTGTTTGGTCACCCTGTCAGGGGTCCATTGTGCTTGGTGAAGGAAGGATGGGAGTTACCTCTCAAGCCCCCAAAGCAAGACATAGTGGACTATGTACTTGGTCTCCGCTCCAGGATGGCTGAGTACATGAAAAAGGCAACTGAAAACCTTGAGGCTAGCTTGAACTCCAAAAAGCCTGGCATGACCAAAAGGCTGTACTGACTGTTTACCAGCCAGGGCAGAAGGTGTGGGTGTTGGAGCCAGTGGCCCCAGCAGCTCTCCAAGACAAATGGAGTGGACCCCATACCATTGTTGAATAGAAGAGTGAGCCTCAGCCCTCCCTCCGACCCATCCAACACCGACGACGCTGCCTGCAACCTCAGACGATGGATAGACGACTGTGCCAACACCCTCGCCCCGCTGAAAAAACTCACCTACAGCGACACCACCAAAAGAGCCAGCTGGTTCACCCCGGAACTCCTAGCTTCCAAGCGTACCTGCCGGAAACTAGAGAAGAAATGGCACAGTGATAAGACACCGGACAGCCACGCAGCCCACAAAGACGCCATCCGTAACCACCACCACCTCATCAGGTCCGCCAAGAGAATCTCCTTCAAAGACCGCCTCGACAACAACGCACACAACAGCAAGGAGCTCTTCAACATCGTGAAGGAACTCTCCAACCCCAGCTCCAACACCAACGACATCCTGCCGTCGCAAGCCCTGTGCGATTCCCTCGCCACCTTCTTCCACCGCAAGATCGCCGACATCCACGACAGCTTCAACACCCAGACAGCCCCTACTAAGATAGATACACCAGACCCGCCGCACACCATCGACCATGACCCCTTGCCAGCCTGGGCCAGCGTGAACATCGATGACACCATCAAGACCATGAGCACAATACACTCCGGCTCCCCGTCAGACCCTTTCCCGCACCACATCTTCAACAAAGCCAGCAGCTCCATCGCACCCCACCTGTGCAACGTTATCAATCTCTCCTTCGAGACCGCGACCTTCCCAGAGAGCTGGAAACACGCAGAGATCAACGCCCTACTCAAAAACCCAAGGCGGACCCGAGAGACCTCAAGAACTTCCGGCCCATCTCCCTGCTTCCGTTCCCAGCCAAGGTCATCGAGAAGATCGTCAACAAACAGCTAACCCGATACCTCGAAGAAAACAGCATCCTGGACCCATCCCAATCAGGGTTCCGCAGCAACCACAGCACTGAGACTGCCCTCATCGCCGCCACCGACGACATCAGGACCCTGCTGGACAACGGTGAGACCGCAGCCCTCATCCTGCTGGACCTCTCCGCCGCCTTCGACACTGTCTGCCACCGCACTCTACGCGCACGCCTCCACGACGCAGGGATCCGAGACAAGGCCCTGGAATGGACCACCTCCTTCCTCGACGGCAGAACCCAGAGAGTCCACCTCCCACCTTTCCGATCCGAAGCCTCCGAGATCATCTGCAGCGTACCCCAGGGATCTTCCCTCAGCCCAATACTGTTCAACATCTACATGGCCCCGCTCGCACGCATCGCCAGACAGCACGACCTCAACATTATCTCCTACGCCGACGACACTCAACTGATCCTCTCCCTCACCAAGGACCCCCTCGCCGCCAAATCCAATCTCCATGAAGGAATGAAGGCCGTCGCCGATTGGATGAAGATCAGCCGACTAAAGCTGAACACGGACAAGACAGAGGTCCTCATCCTCGGCTCCAACCCCTCAGCCTGGGACGACTCCTGGTGGCCAACGACGCTGGGAGCAGCCCCGACACCCACCGACCACGCACGCAACCTGGGAGTCATCCACGACTCAACGCTCTCCATGGCCAAGCAAGTCAACGCAGTCTCCTCCTCCTGCTTCAACACCCTCCGCATGCTTCGCAAGATCTAGAGGTGGATCCCGACAGATACAAGAAGAACAGTCACCCAGGCCCTCGTCAGTAGCAGACTCGACTATGGGAACGCCCTCTACGCGGGAGCCCCGGCCAAGCTCATCAAGCGACTGCAACGCATACAAAACGCCTCCGCACGCCTGATCCTCGACGTACCACACCACAGCCACATCACCCCCACCTGAGGAACCTGCACTGGCTCCCCGTCGACAGGAGAATCTCCTTCAAACTCCTCATCCACGCACACAAGGCACTCCACAAGACTGGCCCAGCCTACCTCAACAGACGACTCTTCTTCTTCTACGTCCCCAACCGCCAGCTCCGCTCCGCCGACCTCTCCCTCGCCACCGTCCCTCGCATTCGAAGAACAACCACCGGCGGCAGATCCTTCTCACACCTCGCCGCCAAGACCTGGAACACCCTTCCACTAAGCCTATGACAGACCCAAGACCTGCTGACCTTCAGGAGGCTACTCAAGACCTGGCTGTTCGACCAGTAGCAGCACCCACCCCCCCCTTTTTTTCTCCCCAGCGCCTTGAGACCCTCGCGGGTAAGTAGTGCGCTCTACAAATTCTGTGATTGATTGATTGATTGATTGAGGTTACCTACTTAGTAGACCTAGGAACGCCCAGGAGTCCCCACAGGGTTCTCCATGTCAACAGATTGAAACCATATGTGGACAGGGCAGACATGGGCTTGCTCATGGCTACTGATGAGGGACAGGAGGAAGAGAGTGACTCACTCCCTGACCTGCTCTCACAGAACCCTGATGATGGGTCAGTAGATGGTGTAGCCTTGGCAGGCAGCCTCACTGCCCAACAGCAAACTGATTGCAGACAGGTGCTCAATCAGTTCAAGCACATATTCTCGCTGACACCCAGTCAGACCACCTGGTGCACTCATGAAGTGGTCACTGGGGACAGTCTGCCTATTAAAAATAAGATTTATAGGCAACCTGACCATGTCAGGGACTGTATCAGGACAGAAGTCCAGAAGATGTTGGATTTGGGAGTTATTGAACCCTCAGATAGCCCTTGGGCTAGTCCAGTGGTCCTTGTGCCAAAACCTCACACCAGTGGTGGGAAAAGAGAGATGAGGTTTTGTGTGGACTACAGGGGTCTCAATGCAGTCACTAGGACTGATGCCCATCCAATACCCAGGGCAGATGAACTAATAGACACTTTGGCCTCAGCCAAATATCTAAGCACATTTGACCTAACAGCTGGCTACTGGCAGATCAGGCTAGCTGATGATGCAAAGCCAAAAACAGCATTCTCAACCCCTAGTGGGCATTATCAATTTGTGGTAATGCCCTTTGGCTTGAAGAATGCACCTGCCACTTTTCAGAGGTTGGTGTATACAGTCCTTACAGGTCTGGAGGCCTACAGTGCAGCATATCTAGATGATATTGCTGTCTTTAGCTCCACCTGAGAGGATCACCTGGTCCACCTCAGAAATGTTTTAGAGGCCCTGCAAAAGGCAGGCCTCACTATCAAGGCCACCAAGTGCCAGATAGGGCAGAGTCTGGTTGTGTACCTGGGCCACCTTGTGGGTGGAGGCCAGGTTCAACCATTGCAGAGCAAAATCCAGACCATCATGGACTGGGTTGCTCCCACTACCCAGACTCAGGTGAGAGCCTTCTTAAGCCTGACTGGGTACTTTAGGCGATTTGTCAAGGGGTATGGATCAATAGTGACACCCCTGAATGACTTAACTTCCAAGAAAATGCCCAAAAAGGTTCAGTGGACAGCTAGCTGTCAAAAGGCATTTGATGACCTGAAGCAGGCCATGTGCACTGCTCCCATTCTCCAGAGTCCTGATTACTCCAAGAAGTTCATTGTCCAAACAGATGCATCTGAATTGGGGGTAGGGGCTGTATTGTCACAATTGAATGATGAAGGTCAGGATCAGCCAGTAGCTTTTATTAGCAGAAGTCTGACCCCTAGAGAGAAACGTTGGTCAGCCATAGAGAGGGAGGCCTTTGCTGTGGTTTGGGCTCTGAAGAAGTTGAGGCCATACTTGTTTGGTACTCACTTCCTTGTTCAAACAGACCACAAGCCCCTCCTATGGCTAAAACAAATGAAGGGTGAAAACCCCAAACTGCTTAGGTGGTCCATTTCCCTACAGGGGATGGACTTTACAGTGGAACATAGACCTGGGAGTAACCATGCCAATGCAGATGGACTCTCTAGGTACTTCCCCTTAGAACATGAAGACTCAACTGGTCAAGGTTAGTTTAATGTCCCTACGTTTGGGGGGGGGGGTTGTGTAGGAGAGTAGGATCTGCTTCACATGGGTACCCCCACTTTTTGCTGATGCTTCACTGTTTTTCGACTTTAGTCTGGCTGGGGCCCTGCTAATCAGAACCCCAGCCTAGCTGCTTCCTCTCTAAAATGGTTTCCATGTGCCTTAGGCACATCTCTGATTGGAATCTGGAGTGCCCTTATCAGTCCCTAGTATATGGTATACTATGTACCCAGGGCATAGGTGCCTCAGAGGCCTACCAGGGGCTGCAGCATGTATTGTGCCACCCCTGGAAGGCCATCCAAAATGACACCACAGGTCTGCTACTGCAGCCTGGGTAAGGTGGTGCATGCACCCCTTACTGTGATATAGGTTACCTATATCACTACATATATACACACATATAAACCTATAAGTCACTCCTATGGCAGGCCTTATCAATCCTGAAGGCAGAGTGCTTGGTTCTTATGTGAGAGGGTGCCCCTGCATGAGCAGAGCCCCTCTGCAGCGTTCGGAGACCCTTCTCTGATGCTGTTTGTAGTGCAGCCTGACCATATACTCTTAAGTGCATTATAGCCTCGCGGTACAATGCTAACTTTGGACTGGCTGCACCAAAACATGTCGTGTTTGGTGTCAAACATCTTGGAATACTACCCCCCGCCAGTCCTGGTGGCAGGGGTAGCATTCCACCCTTCTAGAGGGAGAGACATGTACACACCGGGCTACCCGGTAACTTCTTTCCAGAGCCCTGGCATCACAAAATGGATGCCGCTGCCACAGACACGGGTCTGGCCTCCTGCTGCTGACTGAAACTCCGGCAGGGGAGGCCTGGACAATAGGTTTCCTGTCGAAGGGAGGTGTAACCACCTCCCCAGACAGGATAGTGTGTATTGGGGCTGGGCGGGAGCACCCTCTGATGCTTTGAAGTCCTGCACTGGGGGCACATTTGGTGTCCCTGTGCATATGCCAGTTCAAACCGGTTGCAGGGGCTACCTGCCCCTGCTCTGGTGCGAAACTGGACAAAGGGAATGGGTGTAACCACCCCTCTTCCCTGACCTCCCATAGGTGGGTCCCCAGAGTATGTCCAACCCCCTAACTTTGTATAAGTATGGGACCCCAGTCCTTAGGACTTTAGATTAACCTGGATGAAACTCTGACACTGAATCCTGGACCTTCAACGCTCTACTTGAAGACTAGAGGACTGAAGAATCTCCCTTGCGGTCAAGGAGTGACTCCCCTGCTTGGCAGGCACCTAAGAAGCAATTGTCCGGTCTGCATCTCTGAAGCTCCCGCCGGATGCCGAAGTCTTTGCATCACCAGAGGTAGATTTCCAGACTTCCCCGAGGCTGCCCTGAGTCCCCAGCAAAGCTGAGGCCCGTAGCTGTCGTGGGTAACGTGGAACCGTGACCCCTGGACACCAAGAACTTTTGCAAGTGCATCCTCTTCCTGGTCTCCCACAAAGTTGTGCTTTGGGCTCCGAGTAGCCCCCGCCTCCAGCACCGACTGCACCGAAGATCACTGGCCTCCACTCCACGAGTGTCCTGTGAGCCAGCTCCAAGTGCGTCCACTCAAGGCTCCTTCGCGGTCGCTAGTCCGTTGGCTAGTGGGCCCTTCTGAAGGCAACTCTTCTTCTGCTTGGGCTTTCCTGGTTGCTCCAGACGTGCCCTGACTTACCCTTGCTGGGTGAGTCCCTCAGACCTTGCTGGTCTGCATCAATGTCCTTTCTCTGTTTCCCCGTGACTTGCCGTTGCTAAGGCTTGTTGGGTCCAATCCAGTCGCCGACACCTCAGCAATCGACAGACGTCGTGGGACAGCTCGAATCCAGCTCCTGGTCATCGTCGACGCCTCCTGGACCTCGTGGCTGAAGAGTCAAGATGACCATCAACCTACCTGAAGCACCCGACATTGGTGGGCATCTGCTCATCGCCTTCCTGGTCACTGGCTAGTGACCCAGACTCTGTCCCCTCTGCTTTCAGGTTCTTCAGATCTTCTATCCACCCTTGGATCCACCAGAACACTTTCGACTTGGTCGCCAGCAGCACTTTGCAGCAGATCGCCATTGAAAACGACGACGAAACCCGACCCCGAAAGACACCTATGCACCCGGCTCCCCTGGGTGAGGTAACTCAAGTACTCCAGTGTTCCCGTGGGTATAGACTCTAGAACAACCTAGTTCTAAAGGGGTTTGCTCCAAGTCCTCCTCTAAGTGTCCTTTTTCTTTAAAACTCCAACCGTGACATTCCCCATAGAAGTCAACGGCGGCTCGCGGCTGTGTTCTCACACTGCACGCGTCCCCCATGGGTTCCCTGTGTCACTACCTTGGGTGGTTCCTTGAGGGCCAAGCACTTCTACAGGCTCTAGGCCTTGTGTCTAGCTCAGTCGTGGTTCTTATACCACTTTATTGGTATATGGTTTGGTACGCCCCTAGGGCTCAAACGTGTATTTGTGCTATTACTGTTGATATTCGACTTGTAACTTATGTACTTCGAACTCTAGCCTCATAAAGAGACTAGAGGGGTGTGTTTAAGAACTAAATACATATATTTTAAATATATACCTGGTTTGGTCCTCTTTCATTTGGTCACTCAAGAGATTATAGACTGGTAAAACAAGCTGCTTTACATTCCTTCAAGACTTAGCCTGAAGGCTGCTCTCCATAGCTACCACTAGGATAGCTTTCAATAAAGGTTGTCTTTAACCTATCTCCAATAAGGGGTTGTTTGGACTGGTGCAAGGTGCCCACTATAATTAGTGGACAGCATATACCAGGCCAACTTCTCACAGCATCATCCTTGGGCAGAGGCACCACCCTCAGTGTAAAAGCCTAACCTTAGGACATAAGAACACATTGTGCATCATATCCGCAGGAATACCACATTAGGCACGCTCATATCAGCAGGGCCCCACTTAGGGAAAAGCATTAGGCGATAATCAGCAGTAGGGTAGACATATCACGCCACCAACATTGCGGATTAGTCTTTTGGCGCCACTGCGCCTGGGGAGCCCCCTCCTTCCAGGGACTCTAAAAGGAAAGTTGCCCAATCGTTGCAACTGCCCACTGTCCGGTGGGGCAGTTGTGGAAAGCCCAGTCAGCCCCGGCACTACCGTGCCTCCAGAGCCCCCACTGGGACTCTAACAATCACCTTGCCCCATGTTGCAGCTGCCCACTGTCAGATGGGGCAGCTGTAAGTTCAGCACGGGCACCACGGTGCCCTCAGAGCGTCCACCGGCGGGGGCGGGCACCGACATTGTGCCCCGACACACCCCTCAACCCCCGGCAGACTGGGCCCCCTTTACTCACCGGGGCTTGCAGGCAGATCCAGGAGCGGGCAGGCGGCTCCTCCCCTTGGGACTCCGGACCTCACCCGGGCCCTCGAGGCTCCAACGTCAGGACTCTTCCTTGGTTGCTCCCACCTGGATTCTCCTTCCGTCTCGAGGGAGGCAGGCCACGCCCCCAACCAGTCTTGGGCTTCCAGGTCGCCGCAGGCAGCGCGGCGGCCCTCTGCTTATTCGCAACCCCGGTTGCGGTGGTGAGTTCCCCGGCGATCGCAGGAGTGCGGGGTTGGCACCCGCTACTCAAAGAGGTATCAATGCGGGGTGGGCACCCGCTCTTGGTTTACCCAGGTAGGAAGGCACGGGGTAGGCTCCCGCTGCACTTCCAAATAAGCCGCTCCCAAGGCAGCACTCTAATGCTGCACAAGCGCGGGGTAGGCTCCCGCTAGCAAAAGTAAACATAAGTGCGGGGTGGGCACCCGCTTTCATTTAAATCAGCAAAAGTGCGCAATCACGCGGGGTAGGCTCCCGCTGAGCTTGTAACACCATCTCTCTCCCTGGCAGCACGCGCTGTAGGACCCACGCACCTTCTTCTACTGGGCAGGTGCTGGAGGTAGCGCTCACGAGGCGCTAAGCGGCAGGAAAGTTCTTGGGGGCTTGGATAGCGCTGCAGCCATCCCAAGGCGCTAGGCAGCAGGAAGAGCACAGTCACTGCTGGAATTAGGTTGTAGCGCTTCCCAGGCGCTAGGTCCCACCAAATAAAGCTGCAGCCCTCACAAGGCGCTAGGGGGCTGGCGAGGATCCAGAGTCCCACACACGGAAGTAGTGCCCACACTCCTCACCTCCTTGGAATACAGGCAGTCAAAGTATAGCGCTCATGAGGCGCTAGGGCAGCAGAGCAGGCAGGCAAGGCTGGGCCAGATCAGCAGACAGTGGGCACTTATCAGTACAGGACAGCAGCTCCTAGAAGCAGTCATCTCCCATAACGTGGCACTCCTCCTGACATAGCAGTCTTCACTCCACCAAAGGCTCTCACTGGCCCTGTGGACAGCAGAGGGGTACAGATGGGCTCAGGGGCCAGCACACAGGCCCTTGCGGCGGTACCTCCTGGCAGAGTGTCCCCTCTCAAGCGAAGACCATGCACAGTCTGAGCACATGGAGGCACAGCCCCCCTATATACCCCTCCTCACCCTATCTACCAGAAAGGGCTAGAACCTTCTAGAAGGCTCCTGGCAATTCCAGTCCCAACTGTCACTGTGGGGGAGGTGTAGGGCACCGTTACTTCGAACACTAGACCGCCAACCCACCGCAGGCAGGCGGCTCAAAGCACACAGCAATGGCGTCCATTTTAAAAGTGACATTTCCTTCACTGGTCAAAGTAAACCTATGCACACCATTGCGCAGCATCCAATCACGCACATACAGCAAAAAGGCTAGTAGGAAAAGGCGAAAAAGTTCGGGATGACACTGCAAGCAGGGCCAAGTCCAACAGACCCTAAGTTGGCGGCCGTGGCTGTCTTTCTTGACCCCACAAAGGCCTTTGACTCTGTTGAGTGGGATTACCTGATAGGAATCTTGCAGCGAATGGGAATGCCAATCGGCTACCTTTCATGGATAAAACTACTGTATAATTTGCCCAAAGCAGGAGTTCTAATTAATGGGGTAAGTTCACTGACTATATCAATCACTAGGGGCACATGCCAGGGCTGCCCATTATCCCCCCTCCTATTTGCATTGTCTATTGAACCCCTGGCAGCTAAATTACGGCAACACCATCAGGAGCCAGCTCTATGCTACCACACACAACATATCCTAATTTCTCTATACGCAGATGACGTCATGTTGAACGTCAGAAACCCGCACATCAATCTAAATCCCCTGCTGAGGGAATTTATTTTCTTTGGCAAAATGTCAGGGGTACATATAATTGGGAAAAATCACAAATTCTCCCACTAACAGACGCCACTACGCCCTTTTTACTTGACTATCCCATAGAGTGGTGCCAGTCAGAAGTAAAGAACCTGGGAATTAAAATTACTAGAGATCGCGCTGATTTAATGTGGCTCAATTACGGCACGGCGCTAACATCAATAACTGAGTCCATTACACAATGGATATCTCTACCACTGTCAATGGTGGGGAGAATGTCTTTGATTAAGATGGTAATACTCCCCACGTTGTTGTACTTATTCATAAATATACCATACAATCCTGGTAGGCATTTTTTTGCGGCTCTCAAGACTCAAACAATTCGCTGACTGTGGGGAGGTAAGAAACCACGGTTGAAATGGGATGTGCTCACCAGGCCTTTTTCGCAGGGAGGCTTCGAGGTTCCTAACCTAGAGCTATACTATATTTGTGCTCAAGCACATTATGCAACATACTGGTTCCACCCCCCCCCCTACATGCCGCATTTGGCAGTACAACAGGGATACATGGACCCAATCACACTAACAGGAGTTATTACTGTTACTCCAAAACTCTGCAATGCAGACCCTACAACAACGGCGTGTACTTTAGCAGTTTGGCGACGCATAGCAGAAATACTAAACGCTCCAATGATATACTCGCCGCTGATGTCTCTTACGTATCACCCAGAGCTACTGGTAGTTCGGGAATCAGGTTGTAGACAAATGCTTAGCAAGATTAACATACAAACTTGGGGAGATTTATATACAGATGGAAAATTTCGGACAACTAGAGCAATTTTTTAGCAATATAGAACCCACACCTATGGATATCTTTCTTTATGTTAGGATAATGCAAAGTGTCCGGGCAGCCACACCCACTTTTCCACACGAACCCCCTGCCTTGCCCCCACCTCATGCTCTATTACAATAGTAGAAACCCGCACATGTTGTCTCACTACTATATTGCACTATACAAGCGTTGCATACATCTGGGCAGGTTGCAGCACGAGTGCAGTGAGGAATAGAACTAGGGACTGACTTGACAGACAAGCAGTGGGAATACTGCTGTATGCAAACAGGGCAGATAACTGCAAGCAGTCGTCTACGTATAATTCATTTTAAATTCCTCAATCGCACTTATTGCACACCAGTCAAGATGCACAAATTTGGAACAAGAGATAATAATAGATGTGAGAGATGTGGAAGGGAGAGCACAGATTTCTTACATCTGGCATGGACCTGTGGCAGCATCAATAAGTATTGGCAGCAGGTTCTTGATGCAATGGCGCAAATGTTAACGATGCCAGCGCCAGTATCCCCATGGATAGCCCTGCTAGGCTACACTCAACAGATAGATACAGCCCATAGGAAGTATGCTGCACTGGGATTTCTCCTAGTTAAGCGAAGAGTAGCCTGCAGATGGGGACGGAGAAGGGCCCCAAAGTTTAAGGACTGGCTCTGAGATATGCTATTCTGGCAGGAACAAATATTAACATATGCAGAACTTCTCCCACCTACATCCCGACCAAAAGACATATGGGACCCATTAAAAACATATCTGCTAGCCAATCCCCTGGGTGGCTCTCAGTAACCCGAGCCAGGATAGGTGGCGGGCCCCTCCCTCCTAGGACACTGCACTTGGAACGTTGGTGACCCTCATTTGTTATTGATCCGGATGGGCTCCTGTAGACGAAGTACCATAGATGTTCATTGAGGATAGGGAGAGGTATGAAAGGAACAGGAAGGATATACTCATGGCAATAATGGCGTATGTATGTTATAGAAGGATCTGATTGCATTGAATGATTCTCTGTTCTTCAGGACGGAATTATGTATGTACGATATATAATTACTGTACTGTACATGTATTACTGTTTGGATGTTATTATTACATTCTAAATAATAAATAAAGTAAAAAAAAAAAAGAGATGGCAGTGGGGAGATCCCACCATTAACAAGAACAAACTTTCGGTCCCTTTCGCAGTTTTGTATAGCGCAAACTCAACCTGAAGGTATTGGAGGGCTATACATGAGCACCTGTTACATCACACACGATCACATTCATTTTCTGTTTAAGGCAGAAGAAGATTACGTCGATATTAACAGCACCGATAGCGTTTTAAAGAGAGCAAGCATTGAAAAGTTGTTTGTTTACAAGCTAAGCTCTGTTGTCTTGAAGGGTCTTATCAGTAGTAACCAAATGTGTAATGTTAGACCTGGCATCATAGGCTTGGGTTTCCCCTATATTTTTGCCTTTACCTCCTGTTATTTTGCTGTGTGTTGGACTTCGGTTTTGCTGGTCTAGATGCTTAGTGCACTTTGCCACTGCTGTTCAGTGGCAAAGTGCAAATGATCCCTGTAAATTGTTGTTATGGATTGGTGATTTCATTATTGGTATATTTGATTTACTAGTCAGTCCCTAGTATAGTGCACTGTGTGTGCCCAGGGCCTGTAAATCAAATGCTGCTAGTGGGCCTGCAGCACTGATTGTGCCACCCACATCAGCAGCCTGTAAATGTAAGTCAGGCCTGCCACTGCAGTGTCTGTGCAAAGTTTGGTACTGCCATGTCGACCTGGCAAGTGCACCCACTTACCAGGCCCTAACCTTCCCTTTTCTTATGTTTTAGTCACCCCTAAGGTCAGCCCAAGGTACCCCTGTGGGCAGGGTGCAGTATATGTGAGAGGTAGGACCTGCCCTGATGTGTATGGCATGTCCTGATAGTGAAATACTGCCAATTTAGTTTTTTACTATTGAAAGGCTATCTGTCCCATAGGATAGAATGGGGAGTTTGCTTATAACATCTTATAAGCATAACTGGCCATGGGAACAAGATGGGAAAATAAAGTTTGATATGCCTGTACTCAGAATGTTAAGATGCATCTTTTAGTGAGGGTGATTTTAACATTCTGGGTTTGAAAATACCACTTTTAGAGAGTAGGCATTTTCTTGCCTAACCATCCAGTGTGCCTCTGCTAGGTTGTGTATTGACTGTCTGGCTTTGGAGTGACAGGGGCTGGTGATGTGCATTCAGACAGCCACTTGGGGGTGTTAGGTGTGTCCTGCCTTTCCAGTGTGAGTCAGGGCTGGGTTGAATGGACCTGGGCTATATTCAGAGTAGGGGGAGGAGATTTCTTTCACACCTGAATCGGCCTGGCCTGCCTTAGACAATGCTGTCTTCACTTCCTGCCAGGAAGCTGCACCAGAAAGGACAGAACTGGTTTTGGCTGTGCAAAGAGCTTCTCTGCCTCAGAGAACAAAGGATTTTGAATTATAAAAAGAGGGGCCCGGATCCCAGACTTTGAGATCACTTCTGGGAATCAAAAGGAACCTTTGCCAAGGAGAAGAGCTGGAGAAACTGAGGAGGAATACTGCCCCTGTGCTGTTTGCTGTCTGGGGTTGGCCTGCAGTGGCTACTTTCTGCCAAGGAAAGGGAAAAGGACTTTGCTGTGTGTTGTGTCTCCTGCTTGAGGAAGATCTCCAAGGGCTTGAAGAAGAGCTTGACTCCTGTTCCGAAGTCTCAGGGACACAAAGACTTCACCCCAGCTCCCCTGAACTTCCTTGCTGGGAGTTCTGACCTGCCAAGTGGTGCCTGTAGTTGTTCTGGCCCTCTGGAGGTTGTTCTGGCTGTGGTAGCTGGAAAAGCAACACAATGATGAGAACCACAACACATCTGTACCTGTTTCCGATGCATTGACAAAGAAACCGACGCAGTGCCTGCCCGCGGCTCAAGAAATTGCTGCACGCCTCATTGGGTGCACCGATCTCTGAAGTCCGAGATCACCGCACTGATTCCGACGCAAGCCTTGTTGTGCGGCTGCAAGAACCCACGCATCGTCCCGGATCATCACGCATTGCTTTGAGGGGCCAGGTCTGTCTCATCATTGGGGGATGCAGTAAGAAACTGATGCATCACCTCCCCACGCAGTAAGAAACAAACGCATCACCTCCTCTGCGGTAAGGAACCGACGCATCACCTTCCCTGCGCAGCTGTGTGAAACCAACGCATCACCTCCCCCGAAGCAAGGAATCGACGCATCTCCTTCCCTGCTTATAAGAAACTGACACATCACCTTCCCTGCAACCCTTTTTGTTTGTGTGCGTGACGCATCTAAGGTACTATGTGGGAAAAGTGTTGCATCTGCAATTTGCTTTGAACAGAACTATTTCTACCATTTGAAAGTCATATTTTATTATCGTATTGGTCTTGTTTGGTTTAGATAAAGATTACTTATTTTTCTAAATTGGTGTGGTGTCCATTTGTAGTGTTTTCACTGTATTACTGTATGTGTTCACAAATGCTTTACACACTGCCTCTGAGATATACCTGTCTGCTCGTGCCAAGCTACCAAGGGGGTGAACAGGGGTTATTTTAGAAGTGTATCCCCCTTACCCTGACTAGGAAGAAGGGTCCCTACTTGGACAGCGGTGCAAACCATTGCCAACTAGAGACACCCATTTCTAACATGTAACAACACAGCAGCGCTTGATATAAGTGCAGTTTTGTGCAGCATACAGTGTGTGAGGGTGAGAATTATGTAATCTTCTGACTGTCCCCTTCTGTTCCTTTGTGTTGACAACCCTAACACATATTTCCAGAGCAGAGATAGCAGTGAGGAGAAAAAGTCCCAGTGTGCAGATCCCACCTTTAACAATAACAAACGAAACCTTCTGTGATTTTCTAAACACTGTGTTTTGACTGGTTTTGTATGAACACATTGCTATGAACAACCAAAAGGAACTCTCAGGCCGCGATGCCCAGACAGGAGGAGACAGAAAGGGCCATCACACGCTTCTACAGGAGAAAGCGTGAACGTGGTGCGATGGCCAACAAAAAGGTCCACTTAGAAAAATCGCCTGGGAGGGAACCAAGCACTGAAAGGAGGTTAAAGGAGGGACATTTACAAAAAGGCACCAATATAATGTAAGCATTTAAGACAAGCACAAGAAAGAATGAACGGCAGTAGATGGGCATACTTGAAGCCCATATTGAGGATACATGCTCTGCCTGGGCTTGACCTAAAAAGGCAATGTCCTGAGAGGCGGCCATATTAAAGTCAGGCTGTCAACGCGACTAAGCTAATAATGAGAAGAAACCGACGAGGCACATGCAGTTCATATGAGACAGGGGCACATTGAGAGCTTGAAGTGCGTGCAGCCAGACGCTGTAAATGGATGCTCTAAATGCGTGCTTGGCAGGTAAAAACCTTTAAAAAATAGTTCCAGAAAAGTGGATGGAAACAGTACTTTGGCATTTGGAAACTGATAAGAGAAGCGCACGAGAGGAACAACACGAGGACACGGGAAACAGTGTGCTACAGCCAATAGAAACTGAGGAAAAGTAAGTGGCAGGAACCAATGAAAAGCAATGAAAGCAAGGGGTGGGATGTAAGCCCCTTTTAAGATACATTTAATACAAATGATTTCACACGCACAGCGCAAGCGCTGTGCAGGTGAAACCTAAAATTGAAAGTAGCCTCCAGTAGTGAATTAGAATGCTAAACAAGCAAACTTGGCAGTTTTCAATGTGAAGAGATGCTGTTAGTGTTTTGTAATGTATGGAAGACTGCTTAGATTTGAGCTTGCTGCAGGAAATATGTATTTTAATATCAGGGAAATACCAGCAGAATCCGGTCTAGCAAACTATAAAAAAGGCCCAAAATATCCAAATAACAGTCCACTTACTCTCTTGCACTGCCTGATTGCCCTATAAGCCAGTCTGACCCTTGCCCCACCTAAAGCGCTGCTTCAAATAATTTATTTATTTTATTTGAAACTCTCTGAAAGTACCTTCATGTAATTTTACTTCTACTGGCCGTCAAAGTCAGCCTCTCTGTCAATCAATTTAAACTCAATGACGATCCCTCTCTTTTGGCAAAGTGCAAGAAGCCACAAGGGTGACTACCTTCCATTGTCCATAATTGTTTCTTTTATGGAGGCCTTTTGTCCCTAACTAAAAAGAGCCCATGCGATCAACAGTGTTTCCAAAATAACCCCTACATGTATAAATATCCTTTGCTGCACTATATCTGGGCTCATATGCCAACTAGAAATTAATGAGTATAAGGTGCAGGGCCTGCAACATGAATATTTATAAGGAACAAAGGCCTTCTTTGGGCGTGCTTGTTAAATATTCAGGGCCTCATTTATGAAAAGTGACGCATCGCTGCGTGAAAACAGAGATGCGTCACTTTTCATTGCGCCCTCCTTGCGACATGCTGGATGCATCACATTTACAGTATGACGCATCATGTTGCAAGGAGTTACAGATACGTCAGTATTTCTGACGTATCTGTAGGCGCAAAAATGACGCATTGCTGGAGTGTGTCACAAACGTGACGCAACTTCAGCTATGGGTCATTTCACATGGGCAAGTCCCATTTCAAATGAGCCTGCGTCAGTCTTACGCCTGCTGTGAGGCAGGCGTAAGTTATTGACACATTTGCATCCTAGAAGTGGCGCAGTGAAATCTATGAGATTTCACTGTGTCACTTCTACGAGGCTTACTTGCGTCGGAACGCCCACCCTGCATATATTATACCTGGCGCAGGTATTCAGTGGCGCCGGGGTTTACAAAGTGACACATCTACCTAGATGCGTCACTTTGTAAATATGACGCAACATGGTGCATTTTTTTATGCTGCTAGTGCGTCACACAAAGTGACGCACCGGCGGCACAAAAGTGACGCAAGGGCTAATAAATAAGTCCCTCACTACTTAGAGGGTTACTGCTTTCTTTCAGTGTTTGCCTAAAGACAGCCTGATATTCTTGCCAGAGCAAGGGCAAGGCAAAACCCATTAATGCACTCATATGTATTTAACAAGTCAACAAATTAGTCCTTGTAAAGGGTAGAATACATTCCTCTCAGGAGTAAATGTGTATACATTTCACAGTTTGTAATAGTCCTGTGAATCACCAACTGCAGATGCCAGCAAAAAACTATGGGTTAGATTTACTAACATTTGCACTGGGTTTGAGTCCAAACCATTGTAAATTGTTTAGTTTGGGTTTACTGTCCAAAACAAAACTTGTTTTGCAAAGAAAAGTAATGCAGAGCTGTGCTGTGTGCAGCTTTGTATTAATTTGCGTCAAAGAGGCATTCTATGGGTGGTACATGGGTGTTCCCATGCAACCACCCATGGTTTGTGACACAATGCCCAACCTACTAACAATGGTAGACACAGGGTTCTGCACAAAAAACAAAGCCTCTTTAAGGCAGGTGTTAAAAAGGAGATTTGTTTTCCCAATTTTGCAAGTGTGCTGCACTGTACAGAACACATGCAAAGTAGGAAAAGTTTTAAAGTTTGTCTTGACATAGTATATTGCACTGGAAGGGTACCATTCCAGTACAAACCTTTTTCTAGATATGATGCAGACACCTGTGTGCTTGCACGCCAGTGATACAATAAAAGCAGGACAGCGCCATCTTTTACCAAATATTGTGCTGTCCTACTAGAAAGCAGAGCAGCACCATATCTTAACAGATATGGTGCTTTCCTGCTCTCTCAATCTCACACAACATGGTGTAACAACTTCAGTGGGTACTCTATGTTACGTAAGTTTATAATAAATCTATTCATAAGTTTTCCATAGAAATATCACTGTTCACTGTAAATCTTTAACATTGAGAATGTTTCATAATTGGTGGCAGTCTCAATGAGAGACTGTATTTTTAGTAGATGTTCATTGATGGCTCAGCTTCCAAGAAGGAATGAGAGACGTCGCTGCCTGGATGAGTGACAGCTGCCTAAAACTGAACTCAGAGAAGACAGAGGTCCTCGTTGTGAGAAGGTGGGTTGGTATATGCTGTCCACTAGTTAAAGTGGGCACCTTTTACCAGGCCACATGACCCTTATGATGTATGAGGTCAAAGATAACCTTTAGAAAGCTATCCTAGTGGTAGCTGTGGAGAGCAGCCTTCAGGCTTAATCTTGAAGAAATGTAAAGCAGCTTGTTTTACCAGAATATCCCCTCCTAAATGACTAAATGAAAGGAGAACCACACAGTGTTGATATAAAAATATGTATTTATTAATATAACACTCTCTACTAGTCTCTACACGAGACTAGGGCACAAAGCACACAATACTAAATCAATAGAACATTCGTAAATAGCAAAATACACAGCGGGCTCCAGGGGGAGACTGAACCATATACTAAAAAAATGGTATAACAAAAATGACTTCACTAGACACAGTGCCTAGAGCACGTAGAATCACTGGGACCCCAAGGAACCACCCAGAGGAGTAACACAGGGAGCCCACGGAGGACGGGTGCAGTGAGGAAACACAGACGCATGCTCCGTACAACTATATGGGAAAGTCGCAGTTGGAAAATTACAAGTAAGGAACTTCTAAGAGGACTTCGAGCAAACCCTTTGGAACTTAGGAGGTTCTAAGGCCAATCCACCAGTGAGTACCGAAGTACCCGTGTTACCTATCCCAGAGGAGCCGGGTGCATAGGAGTCAAGTGGTGTCGGAAACCTTCGTTGTTTTCAATGGAGAGCTGCAAAGAAGTCCTGCTGCCAGGAGGGCGAAGAATGTCCGGTGGAATCCAAGCCTGGATTCGAGGTGAGAAGAACCTGAAAGCAGAGGGGACAGAGTCTGGGTCACTTCAGTTGACCAGGGGCTCGGTAGTCGAATGTCCACCGATGTCGAGTGCTTCAGGAGTGAAGAAGGGTTGCTTGACTCTGCAGCCACAGGGATCAGGAGATGTCGAGGACAACCAAAGTCCGGAGGTGAGCTGTACCACGAAGGATGTCGAGAGCTAAGGGGTCAATGTCTGGCTGGAGCACCAACAAGCCTTGGCAACTGCAACCCATGCGGTCAGAGGAAACAGGTTACGGTGAGGACCAGCAAGGTCCAGGGGACTCCCCAAGCAATGGAGAGTCAGGGCACATCTGGAGCAACCAGGTAAGCGCAAGAATTAACAAGGTGACCCTCGCCAGGACCCACAGGCCAACATACCAGGGATCGCGAGGAGACCTCAAGCAAGTTGACAAAGTACCAGTCCACAGGACACTCGTGGAGTGGAGGCCAGAAATCTTTGGTGCAAATACTGCTCGGGGTCAGGACTACATGGAGTCCAATGCTCAGGCTCGGAAATCATCACTAAGCAGATTCAACTGCAAATGTACACAGTGCATAGGGGTTCAGGTTGCACGGTCCCCACGAGGTATACTGGTCTCAGAATCGCTGAGAGGGCAGATCGACCTCAGGGACCTTCGGGAACCCACATCCTGTGTTGCTGAAATCTTCGGAGTCCTCAGGAGCTTGGGACAAGCAAACAGGTCAGATGCATTTAGGTGCCTGCTTTTGCAGGGGAGTAACTCCTTTACTCCAAGGGAGATTCTTCAGTCGTCCAGCATCATGCAGGCAGTCGAAGTACTTGGTTTCTTCTTTGCAGAATCTTGTCCAGGTAAAATCTAAAGTCCTGTAGCCAGGTAGCCCACTTTATACCCATGGGAAGGGGTTGGAAAGATTCTGTGGACCCTCCTAGGGGAGGGGCAGGACAGAGGGGTGGCTACACCCATGTCCTTTGTCCAGTTTCACGCCAGAGCAGGATCAAATGGCTCCTGGAACTGGTTTGAGCTGGACTATGCACAGGGACACCAAATGTGCCCCCAGTGCAGACTTTCTGGCACTCTAAGAGTGCACCCACCCAGCCCCAATACACTAAATCCTGTCTGGGAGGTGGTTACACCTCCCTGTGACAGGATGCCTATTGTCAGGCCTTCCTCTGCGCGAGCTTGGCTCAGCAGCAGGAGAGCAGAATCGTGTCTGTGGCTGGCAGCATCCATTTTGTGCTGCCCAGGTCGAGAAAGCTGGTACCGGGTATACCGGTGACCCACATATGTCACTTTAGAAGGGTGGAATCATACCTCCCCCGCCAGTTATTGGTGGGGAGGTATGATTCCAAGGTGTTTGACACCAAACACGATGTGTTTCTAAGCAGCCGTTTTAAAGTTAGCATTTACCGCGAGGTTATAATGCACTTAAACATATATGTCTGGCTGCATCACAGACAACCCCGGACAATGGTCTCCGAAGGCTGCAGAGGGGCCCTGCTCATGCAGGGGCACCCTCTCATGTAAAACCCAGCACTCTGCCTTCAGGATTGTTAAGGCCTGCCATAGGGGTGACTGATAGGTTTTAAGTGTAGTGATTTAGATAGATATAGTGAACCTATATCTTAAGTAAGTGGTGCAAGCACCAGCTTACACAGTCTGCAGGAGCAGGCTTGTTGTGTCAATTTGAATGGCCTCTCAGGGGTGGCATAATACATACTTCAGCCCATGGGAGGCCTCTGGGGTACCTATGCCCTGGGTACATGGTGTACCATATACTAGGGACTGATAAGGGTACCCAGAATCCAATCTGGAGTGTACCTAAAGTACATGCATATCAATTTACAGGAGAAAGCAGATAGACTGGGGTCCTTGATAGCAGGATCCCAGTCAGACTATGCCAAAAACAGTGTGACATCAGCAAAAAGTGGGGGTAACCATAAGAAGCAGATACTACTTTCCTACACAACCCCCCGAAATGCAAGGACATTAAACTAACCTTGACCAGTTGAGTCTTCATGTTCTAACTGGAAATATCTGGAAAGTCCATCTGCATTGGCATGGTTGCTCCCAGGTCTATGTTCCACTGTATAGTCCATCCCCTGTAGGGAAATGGACCACCTCAAAAGTTTGGGGTTTTCACCCTTCATCTGTTTTAGCCATAGGAGGGGCTTATGGTCTGTCTGAACAATGAAGTGAGTGCCAAGCAAGCATGGCCTCAACTTCTTCAGAGCCCAAACCACAGCAAAGGCTTCCCTCTCAATAGCTGACCAACGTTTCTCTCTGGGGATCAGCCTTCTGCTAATAAAAGCTACTGGCTGATCCTGACCCTCTTCATTCAGTTGTGATAACACAGACCCTACCCCCAACTCAGATGAATCAGTTTGAACAATTAATTGTTTGGTATAGTCAGGACTTTGCAGAATGGGAGCAGTGCACATGGCCTGCTTCAGGTCATCAAATGCCTTTTGACAGCTAACTGTCCACTGAACTTTCTTAGGCATTCTTTTGGAAGTTAGATCATTCAAAGGGGTCACTATGGAGCCATAACCTTTGACAAACCTCCTGTAGTACCCAGTCATGCCCAAGAAAGCTCTGACCTGAGTCTGGGTGGTTGGAGCAACCCAATCCATGATGGTTTGGATTTTGCTCTGCAATGGTTGAACCTGTCCTCCACCTACAAGGTGGCCTAGGTATACAACCTTACTCTGCCCTATCTGGCACTTTGTGGCCTTGATAGTGAGGCCTGCCTTTTGCAGGGCCTCCAGAACATTTCTCAGGTGGACCAGGTGATCCTCCCATGTGGAGCTAAAGACAGCAATATCATCTAGATAAGCTGCACTATAGGCTTCCAGACCTGTGAGAACTTTATTCACCAGCCTTTGAAATGTGGCAGGTGCATTCTTCAAGCCAAAAGGCATCACCACAAATTGGTAGTGCCCACTAGGGGTTGAAAATGCTGTTTTTGGTTTTGCATCCTCAGCTAATCTGATTTGCCAGTGACCAGCTGTCAGGTCAAATGTACTTAAGAACTTGGCTGAGGCCAAAGTATCAATTAGTTCATCTGCCCTTGGAATTGGATGAGCATCAGTCCTAGTGACTGCATTGAGTCCCCTGTAGTCAACACAGAACCTCATCTCTCTCTTACCACCCTGGGTGTGAGGATTTGGTACCAAGACTACTGGATTAGCCCAAGGGCTATCTGAGGGTTCAATCACTCCCAGTTCCAACATTGTCTGGACTTCAGTCCTGATACAGTCCTTGACATGATCAGGTTGCCTGTAAATCTTATTTTTAACAGGCAGACTATCACCTGTGTCCACCTCATGGGTACACCAGGTAGTCTGACTTGGAGTCAGTGAAAACATATGTCTGTACTGATTGAGGACTTTCCTACAATTAGTCTGTTGCTGTTCAGTGAGGCTGCCTGCCAAGGCTACTCCATCAACTGAACCATCATCAGGGTTCTGTGAGAGGAGATCAGGGAGTGGATCACTCTCTTCCTCCTGTCCCTCATCAGTAGCCATGAGCAAGCCCATGTCTGCCCTGTCCACATATCATTTGAGCCCGTTCACATGGAGCACCCTGTGGGGGCTCCTGGGAGTTCCAAGGTCCACCAGGTAGGTAACCTGTCCCTTTTGCTCAAGAATGGTATGGGGCCCACTCCACTTGTCTTGGAGAGCTGCTGGGGCCACAGGCTCCAACACCCATACCTTCTGCCTGGCTGGTTTACAGTCAAAAGAGCCTTTTGGTCATGTCAGGCCTTTTGCAATTCCTGGCTAGCCTCAAGGTTTTTGGATGCCTTCTTCATGTACTCAGCCATCTGGGAGCGGAGACCAAGTATATAGTCCACTATGTCCTGTTTAGGTGGTTTGAGAGGTAACTCCCATCCCTCCTTAACCAAACATAAGGGACCCCTAACTGGATGTCCAAACAGAAGTTCAAAAGGGCTGTAACCAACCCCCTTCTGAGGAACCTCTCTGTAGGCAAAGAGAAGGCAGGGCAAAAGGATGTCCCATCTGCGCCTAAGCGTTTCAGGGAGACCTTTTATCATGCCCTTGAGGGTTTTGTTGAATCTCTCAACTAACCCATTGCATTGTGGGTGATAGGGTGTGGTGAATTTGTAATTCACTCCACACTCCTTCCACATAGCAGTCAGATAACCAGACATAAAGTTTGCATCTCTGTCTGATACTACCTCCTTAGGGAAACCCACTCTGGAAAACACTCCCAGGAGAGCTCTAGCCACAGCAGGTGCTGTGGTAGTCCTAAGGGGAATTGCCTCTGGATACCTAGTGGCATGGTCCACCACCACTAGTATGAATCTGTGCCCAGATGCAGTTGGAGGATCCATGGGACCAACAATGTCAATCCCAACCCTCTCAAAGGGAACCCCCACCACAGGTAGTGGTATCAGGGGGGCCTCTGTAGTACCACCTGCTTTACCACTGGCTTGGCAAGTGATACAGGAGCGACAAAACTCCTTTGAGTCTTCTGACATGTGAGGCCAGTGAAAGTGAGGGACAAGCTTGTCCCAGGTCTTACTTTGGCCGAAGTGTCCTGCTAATGGGATATCATGTGCCAGTGTTAATAGGAAGCCTCTAAACTTCAGAGGTATAACTAACCTCCTGGTAGCACCAGGCTTGGGGTCTCTACCCTCTGAATACAGAAGTCCATCCTCCTAGTAGATCCTGTGGGACCCACTGGTACTCCCAGCAGCCTCAGCAGCAGCTTGCTGTCTGAGGGGTTCAAGAGAGGGGCAGCTCAGCTGCTCCTGGCTCAGATCTGCCCTGGAAGGGCCCCCTGTCCCCAAGAACTCAACCTGATCAGGTTCAAGTTCCTCTGAGACAGTTCCTTCACAGGGACTGAGATCATCTCCCTCAGGAGACTGATCCTCACTCTGAGGCAGGGAGGAAGACACTGCCTTACCCCTTCTGCTCATTCTCTTGAAAGGCACCTGGTCCATCTTTTCAGGATCCAGGGCCTGTTCAGTGGAAGACATTTTTGCCTGTGTCCTAGTCATGGCAAACACATCTGCAGGGATGCCCAGCATTTCTGCATGTGTCCTGAGTTCCACTTCAGCCCAAGCTGAAGTTTCCAAATCATTGCCCAATAAGCATTCAACAGGGAGGTCTGAGCTAACCACAACTTTCTTAGGGCCAGTTACCCCTCCCCAGGTGAAATTCACAACTGCCAAGGAATGGTCTGTCCTGACATTGCTTGCATTGGTCACTTGGTACATCTCACCAAGTATGATCTGTTCAGGGGCCACAAGATCTGTTGTCACCATTGTAACTTGGCCTGGGCGGTAAATTCCGCTCCGCTCGCAGAATTTGTGGAATTTGGGCAATTCCGCGTTCCGCGGAGAACGCGGATTTGCCGAAAATTCCACGATCCGCGGCGTAGCGGAATTTTTTCCTTGTTCGCGCTTTCAAAATGCATGTTCGCGCGCGCGGGAGCGACTTACCGGGATCCCTGCGTTCGCCGACGAGTTTTCCTATCCGTTCGCGTGTGCCACGAGATTTTGGTAGCCGGCCGCGCGATCCCGCAAGAGTGTGCGATCGCGAACACGTCATTCAGACGCGCCATCGGACATCCGCGTTCGCGAACAGGAAACACGCATCGCGAGCAGGCGGGACAAGTGAAACAAGATGGCCGTGCCAATTGGCGACCGCATGGGCAAGTTCGCGAGATATTTCCCCCGGAGCATGCAAACAGCGTCCCCGAACAGGAAAAATGCATCGCGAACGGGCGGAACAAGCAATTCCGCGTGCTCGCGGAATTCTGCGTAGCTCGCGGAGATTTTTTACCGTTTCGTGGGACTTTGCGTAACGCGACTACGCAAATTCCGCCCACCCCTAATTGTGACACTTGCACCTGTGTCCCTGTATGCCATGGCCTCCTTACCATTGATCAGAGGCTGTTGTCTGTACTTGCCCAGATTACTGGGACTAACAAATAAGGAGGCACTATCCATGCCTCCATCACAGACTAACACAGCCTGAGTTGGAATTCTGAATAGGCCAGAATACATCTCAGATCCCTGGGTTAACCCTACTATACCCCTGTTCTGTACACCACCACTTGGAACTGAGCTAGGGTGAACAGTTGCCTTAGGGGCAATGGTGGCTTGAGTAGATTCCTTGGCCTTTGGACAATTGGCATCTTTTGTCCAATGGGTCTTCTCTCTGCAGAGATGACACCAAGGTTTCTTTTTGCCTTTTCCCTTGTTAGACTGTGACTCATCCCCCAGATGCAGGTTTTTGGGGCCCTTGTGAAGACTTCTGGTCTTTACCCTTCTCCCCACCCTTAGCTGAGGTTTTAGCATCTTGTTTCTTTTGGTCACCACCTTGATTCTGAGTTTTCTGCTTCACCCTGGTGCTGACCCATTTGTCTGCCTTCTTTCCCAATTCTTGGGGAGAGGTCAGATCAGAATCAACCAAGTACTGATGCAACAACTGATTTTGGCAATTATTAAGGATCTGCTCCCTCATAATTAAATTGTACAATCCTTTAAAATCACACACCTTACTGCCAAGTAACCAGCCTTCCAGAGCCTTAGTAGCACAATCTACAAAGTCAACCCAGTCCTGAGTCTGTGCCTTCTGGGTGTCTCTGAACTTAACCTGTACTGTTCAGTGGTTAAGCCAAACCCATCAATGAGAGCACTCTTCAGGACTGAATAATTGTCTGCATCCTCTTCTCTAACAGTGAGGAGCTTATCTCTACCTTTGTCAGCAAAGGAGAGCCACAAGATAGCTGCCCACTGCTCCTGAGGGACCCTCTGTACCTTACAGGCCCTCTCTAGTGCAGTTATCCATTTGTGGATGTCATCCCCACTCTGATAGGGAGGGACTATCTTGTTCAGGTTCCTATGATCATGAGAATACTCTCTAGTTCTAGGGACACTGTTGCTGCCACCATTGGACTCTAGTCCCAATCTTCTTTTTGCTTATTGGAGCTCTAGGGATTCCCTGTCTAGGGCCAATTGATCTTTCTTGAGCCTGAGCTTGACTCTCTCAAGCTCCAGAAAATGGCACTGTCTATCATAAGAGGATTCCCTCTTGTTTGATATGGAAGTCCCTACAGAAGTACCTGAGTGATTAGACTCCACAGAGGGAGTTCTGGATCTTCTAGGTAAACTCTGCACTCTTCCTGGTGGAGTAAAGAGAGGGCCACTGGGGCCTTCTCCCCCACCTGAAGGAAGATCTTGGTTGTCCAGGTTAGAATCATCTTGATTCTCCTGGTCAGGGTTTGATTCCAGGTCAAAGAAGGTTTCACTTCCTGCCTTTTCCTCATTCCCTGCCCCACCCACTCTGTCTACCTCATCAGAACCTGGGGTCTTTCTAAGGTCATCTAGAAGCAAAATCTCAATGAGACGTTGGGTGTTTGCTGTTTTCCCTGTCCTCAACTTCCTAGATGCACACATGGCTCTCAATTCTGGAAATGAGATGCCATTGTATCTAGTTGGCAGAGAGCCACTGGCTTCTCCTTTAGAAGACATACTAGTGTTATGTGGTGTAGGCACCTACCTAACCTAGTGGAGACTAAACTCTCTTGAGTTGGAGAAAGGGTGTGCTAGACCCTTGGCTTGCCCAACTCCAAGTTCAGTAGAACTTACTTATTCTAATCTTGATTGTATTATATGTACCTAATACTTTAGTGGTTTTCAGTTAATCATTCAATGAGATTTATCTGGTAAAACAATAGAAAGCTTGAATCCCAACCGCTGGACACCAATGTGAGAAGGTGGGTTGGTATATGCTGTCCACTAGTTAAAGTGGGTACCTTGTACCAGGCCACACGACCCTTATGATGTATGAGGTCAAAGATAACCTTTAGAAAGCTATCCTAGTGGTAGCTATAGAGAGCAGCCTTCAGGCTTAATCTTGAAGAAATGTAAAGCAGCTTGTTTTCCCAGAATATCACCTCCTAAATGACTAAATGAAAGGAGAACCACACAGTGTTGATATAAAAATATGTATTTATTAATATAACACTCTCTACTAGTCTCTACATGAGACTAGGGCACAAAGCACACAATACTAAATCAATAGAACATTCGTAAATAGCAAAATACACAGCGGGCTCCAGGGGGAGACCGAACCATATACTAAAAAAATGGTATAACAACAACGACTTCACTAGACACAGTGCCTAGAGCACGTAGAATCGCTGGGACCCCAAGGAACCACCCAGAGGAGTGACACAGAGCCCACGGAGGACGGGTGCAGTGAGGAAACACAGACGCGTGCTCCGTACAACTCTATGGGAAAGTCGCGGTTGGAAAATTACAAGTTAAGGACACTTCTAAGAGGACTTCGAGCAAACCCTTTGGAACTTAGGAGGTTCTAAGGCCAACCCACCAGTGAGTACCAAAGTACCCGTGTTACCTATCCCAGAGGAGCCGGGTGCATAGGAGTCAAGTGGTGTCGGAAACCTTCGTTGTTTTCAATGGAGAGCTGCAAAGAAGTCCTGCTGCCAGGAGGGAGAAGAATGTCCGGTGGAATCCAAGCCTGCATTTGAGGTGAGAAGAACCTGAAAGCAGAGGGGACAGAGTATGGGTCACTTCAGGTGACTAGGGGATCGGTAGTCGAATGCCCACCGATGTCGAGTGCTTCAGGAGTGAAGAAGGGTTGCTTGACTCTGCAGCCACGGGACCAGGAGATGTCGAGGATGACCAAAGTCCGGAGGTGAGCTGTCTCACAAAGGATGTCGAGAGCTAATGGGTTGATGTCCGGCTGGAGCACCAACAAGCCTTGCCAACTGCAACCCATGTGGTCAGAGGAAACAGGTTACGGTGAGGACCAGCAAGGTCCAGGGGACTCCCCAAGCAATGGAGAGTCAGGGCACGTCTGGAGCAACCAGGTAATTCCAAGAATTAACAAGGTGACCCTCACCAGGGCCCGCAGGCCAAAAGACCAGGGATCGTGAGGAGACCTCAAGCAAGTTGACAAAGTACCAGTCCACAGGATACTCATGGAGTGGAGGCCGGAAATCTTTGGTGAAAATACTGCTCGGGGTCAGGACTACACGGAGTCCAATGCACATGCTCAGAAATTATCACTAAGCAGATGCAACTGCAAATGTATGCGTTGCACAGGGGTTCGGGTTGCACGGTCCCCACAAGGGATACTGGTCTCAGAATCGCTGAGAGGGCAGATCGACCTCAGCTACCTTCAGGAACCCACATCCTGTGTTGCTGAAATCTTTGTAGTCCTCAGGAGCTCGGGAGAAGCAAACTGGTCAGATGCGTTTAGGTGCCTGCTTTTGCAGGGGAGTAACTCCTTTACTCCAAGGGAGATTCTTCAGTCGTCCAGCATCGTGCAGGCAGTCGAAGTACTTGGTTTCTTCTTTGCAGAATCTTGTCCAGGTAACATCTAAAGTCCTGTAGCCAGGTAGCCCACTTTATACCCATGGGAAGGGGTTGGAAAGATTCTGTGGACCCTCCTATGGGAGGGGCAGGACAGAGGGGTGGCTACACCCATGTCCTTTGTCCAGTTTCGCGCCAGAGCAGGAGCAAATGGCTCCTGGAACTGGTTTGAGCTGGACTATGCACAGGGACACCAAATGTGCCCCCAGTGCAGACTTTCTGGCACTCTAAGAGTGCACCCACCCAGCCCCAATACACTAAATCCTGTCTGGGAGGTGGTTACACCTCCCTGTGACAGGATGCCTATTGTCATGCCTTCCTCTGCGCGAGCTTGGCTCAGCAGCAGGAGAGCAGAATCGTGTCTGTGGCTGGCAGCATCCATTTTGTGCTGCCCAGGTCGAGAAAGCTGGTACCCAGTATACTGGTGACCCACATATGTCCCTTTAGAAGGGTGGAATCATACCTCCCCCGCCAGTTACTGGCGGGGAGGTATGATTCCAAGGTGTTTGACACCAAACACGACATGTTTCTAAGCAGCCGTTTTAAAGTTAGCATTTACCGCGAGGTTATAATGCACTTAAACATATATGTCTGGCTGCATCACAGACAACCCTGGAGAATGGTCTCCGTAGGCTGCAGAGGGGCTCTGCTCATGCAGGGGCACCCTCTCACGTAAAACCCAGCACTCTGCCTTCAGGAATGTTAAGGCCTGCCATAGGGGTGACTGATAGGTTTTTAAGTGTAGTGATTTAGATAGATATAGTGAACCTATACCTTAAGTAAGTGGTGTAAGCACCAGCTTACACAGTCTACAGTAGCAGGGCTTGTCGTGTCAATTTGAATGGCCTCTCAGGGGTGGCATAATACATGCTTAAGCCCATGGGAGGCCTCTAGGGTACCTATGCCCTGGGTACATGGTGTACCATATACTAGGGACTGATAAGGCTACCCCAGAATCCAATCTTGAGTGTACCTAAGGTACATGCATATCAATTTACAGGAGAAAGCAGATAGACTGGGGACCTGGATAGCAGGATCCCAGTCAGACTAGGCCAAAAACAGTGTGACATCAGCAAAAAGTGGGGGTAACCATAAGAAGCAGATACTACTTTCCTACACTCGTCCTTGGATCCTCCCCCTCCGCGTGGGACAGCTCCCGGTGGCCCTTCACCCTTGGAAACCCACCTACCCCAACGGACCACGCCCGGAACCTCTGCATCTTTCTAGACTCCGCCCTCACCATGACCCACCAGGTAAGCGCTGTCGCCTCCACCTGTTTCAACGCCCTCCGCATCCTCCGCAAGACCTTCAAGTGGATCCCACCTGAAGCCAGAAAGACCGTCACCCACGCCCTCATTACCAGCAGATTGGACTACGGAAATGCTCTCTACGCGGGAATCAACAAATCCCTGCTACAGAAACTCCAGACCATCCAAAAAAACGCTGACAGACTCGTCCTCGGCACACCACGACATGAGCACATGACCCAACACCTGCGAGACCTCCACTGGCTCCCCGTCGAAAAGAGAGTAACCTTCAAGCTACTCATCCACGCCTACAAATCCCTCCACAACATTAGACCCAAATAACTCAACGAAAGAATCTCTTTCCACGCACCCAAAAGAAATCTCCGCTCCGCCAACCTCGCCTTAGCAACAACCCCACGCATCCGCAGAACCAGAGCCGGGGGAAGAGCCTTCTCCCACGTCGCAGCCAAAAACTGGAACAAATTCCCAGTCAACATCGTATGCTCCCCCACCCTGCACACCTTCAGGAAGAGCCTCAAGACCTGGCTTTTCGGCCAACACTGAGCTGCACCGCCCGACCCCTAGCGACTAGAGACCCTCACAGGTGAGTAACACGCTTTATAATCCCCTGATTGATTGATCGATTGAATGTTTCTTTGTGTGGAGTCAAACCCCACTCTATGAATGTTTTATAGAATATGTTACAATATACCTTGCAGACAGCAGTGCTGTCAAGACAGACTTGAAACAAGCATTTGCAATGCAATAGGTCTCGCATTTGTGAGGTTAGAGTTATTGGCTATGTGAATTATATATTTTTTTACCTATGTGTTTTGTTTTGTAGTGGAGTGGACGCGTGTGGTGTGTAGTGGAAATGTGTGTGTTGTATTGAAATTGTTCGTTTTTTTGTGTGGTATGGAATTGTGTGTTCTTTAGTGACTTGTGTAGTAGAATTATGTGGCATGGGGAATAGATAGTGGCACTGAACAGTGTTACTGTGCAAAGGCATGAAGCTGCAAAAATAGGGTTGATAAAAAAAGGTGAAAAATCTGGGGTGACGAAGGAGAAAAGGCAGATTTCCTAAACTTACATATGAAACCTTGCACTAAATAACAACCTGCCTATGTGGACTGTGAGAAATGTGGTATTTAAATTTCGTCTTACTATTATTGCTTTACACATACATAAAGTTCAACCAAAACATAGCGAGAAAGGTATTCTTATCAGTTTTTCGTTACTTAGTAGTACCTTCATTCCTCCAAAAGCAGTTTCGGTGGGCGTGAGACCACAAAAACCAACCCCTATAGTGGGCAACTCAGCGAGATGCGTCTTTATTAGAAATTTGTCCAAGATTTCTTTTATTTATCTGAACGACTGCTTTAGCAAACTAAGGAGTCCGCTAGCTGTGAGAGGAAGATATTGGAAATTGGACGCTGCACTGAAAAGTGACCCACACATATGACTCGACCATTTCCTTCAAGAAAGAGCTCATTGGTTTTCGGCTCAGTAGGAGGCTCTCAAATGCCCTCCGCACAGCAAGAAATCCTGCGTTTATTTTTTGTGTGCACTGAAGCATGTCATTTTGTCATTAGGCGCTGCCCTGTATGACATTTCACAGACATGCGTGGGTATTTTACAATCTAAAAAGAGAATTCCCAATGGTAATCAATGATCTGAACAGGAAACTGCACAAAGAAAGTGTAACAATTATAATCAATCACTCTGCATATTCAAAAAACGTGCACCTATTCACTTGTAATAATTGTATTACAGTGGGCGAGCGATGTCAGTATCTTCCCGTCCTGGGCGATAGAATCTAATAAATTTGATGCGAAAATAAAGAAACCAATACAAAGAAACCCATGTTTGAACCAAAATGCACCAAAGCACACCAAATGGTTGTATCTATTATCCAAAACTTTACAAACAATCGGTATGAAAATGCAACCACAATGTATGTATCAATTCGCCATGGATTAGTATCCTTTTTGGTAACAGTCCACACAGAGTCTTGAATCAAGTCCTTTTGTTTATTTTATTTCAGAATCTTTTAAACACGGAGAACAGTAGCAGCCGACGTACGTTTCGCCCCCTGGGCTTTCTCAAGGCTGCAAAAACATATATATAAGCTGTTCGTATATAGTATAACCATTCCATCGTCAAAATTAAAACCAAATCAACAAGCACATGCCCTTTTATTATATTATTCACCCTCTCTAGAGAGGGTGAACACATGTTGTATCAGAAACGTCTATGTTTAAAAACAAACAATGTACAAGAAGGAACACACCTAATAATACATCTAATCTTTTTACACACAAAATGATACTATGTACAAATTACAATCTTTGTGTGATAGAAAAGTAAACCACAACCAAAAGAACAAACCGTGTCTAATTAGAAACAAATGTGAGTTAAAAGAAAAAGGGCGACAAAGATATAGCAACCAGTCCCTTGAAAACCATATCTGATATTCTTTACTCACACATATGTGAAATTGTAAAGATTTTAAGAAGACAAAATGGGTGTGTGCACCTTCACCGTCAATAAGTCAGCGATCGTGAAGGTATAAAAAATAGTGTATCATAAACCCTCATGTATCATGCCATCCAATTGTATAACGAATTATAACGCGTGTGACAAGCCTCACCTTGAATGTCAAGATTGAGTTCATATCCATATAGTTATATGCAAGGGGTTGAATGACTACCCTCACTGCTGAAATGTTCCTAAAAAGAAATTGTATTTAAAAGATAAAACGCCAAATAACGAGAGACCAAAATGCAATTCCCCTTACTCTCACAGTTAAGGAGTTGTTGTAAATAGACCAGAATGATCCTTACCCGAAATGTAAATCACCATTGCCGATGTTGTTCACTTCTAAATAAATATATTTGTCTCCTCTCTAGGAAATGTTAGTCCTCGTAGTATTTAAGCTCTGTATAATTCAGACCTTGATAAGTCCTCTCTGCGAAGAATTCCAATAGCGAAAAACAAAATGTAAATTAGCCCTTTGTCCTCCTGTTAGTAGCCTCACTGAATCACCTTTATACTTATTCTAAATTGTTAATCGTAATAAGCTTATTTTGAGAAGTTACCTCAATGTCTCTATATTTCCCGCTTCTCGTGACTGGCAGCAACGCGTTTCTGACTCGCGGGCGCCATCTTTTTAAATTTCTCTAATGATGAATGCATGGAGACTGAAAGCGGACTGGATGCAGTTTAACGTAACATGATTATAAATCCATGTTACTTCATATATTGATTCCATCGTATTCATTGTTATTTTAAAATGTTCCATAAAACAAATACCGTGTACCAGAATTTTATTTGGCCCATATCTTGGCAAGAGATAAATTTTCCCTTTATGATTTAAAAAAAAAGCTTATTGTGTGTTCCACCTCTATAAATGAATGTATCGATCATTGAATTAATTATTATTGAATCTTATTCAATCTATTGATGTGATACTATGTCACCACCATACAATACTTGAAGTTTACCATTTTCCATGGAAATGAAGAAGGGACTTTCTATATTATGTTATCCGTGAACCTATTTAGTACCATGTTGTCACCATCTTGCTTTGTAATAACATACAATGCGCTCTACATAAGAGACGCTTGTTATGATAGCAGATTTTTATCATACATGATGTAGAGCGACAACAGTATTCTCAAACCTACGGATGTATTGTAAATCCATTTTGGCTGTACTATATAAAATATAAAAACCTCCGGGAATATGCCCAATTTATAAACTTGTGTAACCTAATGTGACCTTGCGCATTGGCTGGACTAGCATCCTCCATATTAATAAGGGTGATGCTAATGTTAAATTTCGATTGCATATAATGTGGTTTTTCTGTTTTTCTTGTTGTGAAACCACATATAGAATAACAAAAATCACTAAACATTGAAGAAAAAAGAAGAGCATCAATATGAGAGAAAACGTCTCTCTCTCTGTATTCTATCCAACAGTGTCAATTTCAAAATATATGTGTAATTATTTAATATACCACATATGAAGTAGTATAGTTTAACGAATGGTAAAAAACAGACAACAAAATATATAAGGTATGAGAGAGTGCCTCTGCTTGATCCAAATTAGTATAGATATCACATACAACCAAAAACACCTCCACGTGTGTTAGTTACATGTACTTAATCATCATTATTTACATGCATTCTGAATATATGCAGATGGTTATTCATGCTATATTCATTGAGGAAATGACTGCAGTAGTGAATATCATTACAGGGTGTACTAGATTATTATTGTTTTTACAAGAATTCGCACATCTCCTTATCAACATTTAAACCGTATTCCACCGCCCGTAACTTAATGATCCAAGTACTTTCCATTTTCCGAAGTTGAGACATTCTATTGCCACTCCTCAATCCAGGATTGATTACATCAATGCCATGAAAACTCAATTTTAGCAATTCACTCGATTTATGTATTGTATTGAAGTGGACTGCTAAGGGATATAGTGTGTTGTTATTCCTGATGGCCCGAATGTGTTCTTGAATTCTCTCTTTTAATGGTCTTATCGTGCTCCCAATGTAGATTTTTCCACAGATACATTTGATACAATACACCACAAATTTGGTGTTACAGTTTATAAAACTCCTGATTGTATAGTATCTCTCCGTGTTGTATTGGAATCTATTTATTTTGTGTATTCCAAAACAACAAATACTACATGAGCCGCACCTATAGAAACCATTTGGGGCTGAGGGCAACCAAGTGGCACTTTTTGGAGGTGGAATAAAACTTGGACACAGGTGTTGTCTTAATGTACGCCCTCTTGTGTGTATCATTGAAGGTTTAGGTCCAATTGCACCCTGTAATGTGATGTCATGTGTCAATAGATGCCAATGTTTCTTGAGAATCTTATATACCTCAGTGCTTATGGTCGTATATGGAGTAATAAAGGCCAATTTATTCCTTTTTGTATTCTTTGACCTCTTTTTGTTGGTCAAGAGGTGGGTTCTTTTGACCTTATTTGCCTTTAATCTCGCTTGTCTGATTATAGAATTGGAATAGCCTCTAGCTCGAAATCGATTTTCAACAATGCCCAACTCTCTGTCTAATCTGGTGTCATCGCTGCAATTGCGTTTAATTCGCAACATTTCTCCATAGGGGATGGCATTAATTTGTGAAGGCGGATGTGCACTACTAGCATGTAGTGTAGCATTACACGCAGTTATTTTTCTATAGGGGATAGTTTTGAGACTACTACCATCCACTACTATGGTTAAGACAAGAAAGTTTATCCGCTCAATACTCTGATCTTTCGTAAAGGACAAGTTGAAATCATTGTTGTTGATATATATAAAAAATTCTTCGAGGGCCTCATTTGTCCCTGCCCAGAATAGCAAGATGTCATCAATAAATCGTCCCCAATATAAGACATTTTCTAACAGGTGATCCGGACATTTCCTCCATACATGTGTATGTTCGAATAAACCCATATAGAGGTTGGCAAATGAGGGCGAAAATTTTGCCCCCATAGCTACTCCTCGTATTTGACGATACCATTCCCCATTGTGAATGAATATACTGTTGTCCAGGACTAACTTGATTAGATCTAATAACATGAGCGTGTGTTCATACATGTTAATTGATCGACTGTCCAAAAATGTTGTGCCGCATTTATGCCCTGTTCTCCTGGTATGCTCGTGTATAATGAGCATACGTCCATGGTGACCAGTTGATGTCCCTCCACCCACTCTACGTCTGTAATTTTACTAAGAATATCTTGAGTATCCTTTATATAAGATGGTAAGTTTACAACTAGAGGTTGTAAATATATATCAATATATTCAGATATTCTCTCTGTGGGAGACCCAATGCCCGAAATGATGGGTCTCCCCGGGGGGAAAACCCCCCCTTTGTGTATTTTTGGCAGACAGTATATGCAGGGATTAGTTGGTGTGTCATTAAAGAGGTATTTAAACTCTAAATCTGAAATGAGACTAAGGTCTCGCCAATATTTTAGTTTATTTTCCACTGTTGTTATAGTGGTTCTCATGGGATTACTATCCAACTTGATGTAGGTAGTTAGATCTGAGAGTTGTCTGTCAATTTCATGTAGATAGTCCGTTTTGTCCATAAGCACCACATTTCCTCCTTTGTCTGCTTCTCTGATGACTAAGGAGGTGTCATTGCTGAGGTTTTCTAGGACTTTTCTCTCTTCCAATGAGATATTTTGTTTTATCATTGTTGTTTTGGAATGGAATCTATCCTCAAGTTTGTATAGATCCTGATAAACCATTTCCTGAAATGTGTCAATGACGTTTGGGCCTGGTAGATGGGGCGTAAATCTAGATTTGGTTCTTAAGCCACTATCTATGTCAACATATGTGTCTAAATCAAGGTCTAATGTCAACGTTTGAATGGATGTTAAAACCTCCTGTTCATCCAAAGAAAGCAGGAGTTGTATATTTTTGATGTCCCTGATGGTCTGCATGTCCTCTGCGATTTCAGTTACAGTTCTATTTGATATCGGATGTTGTTTTTCTAAAAGAACTTGTGCAGTTTTAACTTCCTAGTAAATTTAAAACAATTTACATGTAGTGTTGTGAAATTAGGATATGCACTCGGACAGAATCCCAAACCCTTGCTCAATAAGTTTATTTCAATTTCAGTTAACGTATGACTTGATAAGTTGACAACATTGATTTTATCCATGACATTTACACAAGTTGAATCATTTACAATTGTTGTGTTCGTGCCCCCGATCTGGTGGTTACTCCCACTCTTTCTTTTATAATTGGATCTTGATCTCCATTTGCCCCTCCTGATCTTTTTGTGGCTCTTTCTTTTTGAAAGGCTTGCTTGTTCCCCTTCCTGAACCTTTGCAGTTCTAAAAAAAAGGGGTCAGCTCCATTGCCTGGAGGTTGTCCATGTACACTTGAGGATTCTCCACTGGTTATGCTACTGACACTTGAACTGTCAGAAATACTGGTTGGTTGCATGGTTTGGGGTCTATTCTCTGCATGTCCCCCAGCCCTTACATTGTCAAATTTTTTCGCAAAGGTATAAACCCTCCCACTATGGTAATCTCTCTCATCCCGTTTTATTTTTTGTAGTTTTTTATCCTTTATATACAATTGATGTTTCTGAATCTCATCTTTGAGTATGGCCAAATTGCGCTCAGTTACCTCCGGTAAATTGAGATCTTGGATCTCTTTCTCTAACACAGAAATTTCAAGAAGTAGTTTCTCTCGTTTTAGATCGGCGTCCCTAATTAATATGTCCATCATTCCTACTGATGATCCAAACAACAATTTTTCCCATTCTTTTAAGTGTCCCTTTTCTAAATCCTCAAAAGAGGGAAAAATCAAAATCCGAAGTCCCCTCGGCACTTGTTCTTTGTCTATGTATTTTCGTAGGACTGTAGCGTCCCACCATCTGGAGAGCTCTTGTTTTTTAGTCTCTCCAGTCTCAAGAATTTTTGTTTTAATCCCTCCTTTCCTATGTCCCTGGGTCTAGTGTTATCCCGTACAGGATTAAGGCTGAATAAGTCATCCATAAGGGCATTTCTATTATCATCGAATGTGGCCATAGTATGATTATTTTTGACCTGATTCTAAGATATGTTCGGTTTTTAAGTCAACTAAAATCACAGTGTGTATGTACATATGATGATACAATATCAATACGCCAAAACAGACAAATAATACGTATTACACACAATGTGGTGCTGTATCAAGAAAATTCTATACTGTCTCAGAAGATTTCGTCTAAACAAAACATGTAATGAGTGTTACACACAACAGAGTGCCAGATCAGCAAAATTGAATATTCATTCCAAAAGACTTGTGGGTTTGTCCTATAACCTGCACATCCATTTTCAATAGTTTTTGACTGTATCATTAAATAAAAATATTTCTTTCGGGTGCTCCCATGGTGTCATAATACCCACCCACCAGGGTATATTTCTACTAGTACTGCTAACAGCCTAGAACAATATTTGAACCAAAATGCACCAAAGCACACCAAATGGTTGTATCTATTATCCAAAACTTTACAAACAATCGGTATGAAAATGCAACCACAATGTATGTATCAATTCGCCATGGATTAGTATCCTTTTTGGTAACAGTCCACACAGAGTCTTGAATCAAGTCCTTTTGTTTATTTTATTTCAGAATCTTTTAAACACGGAGAACAGTAGCAGCCGACGTACGTTTCGCCCCCTGGGCTTTCTCAAGGCTGCAAAAACATATATATAAGCTGTTCGTATATAGTATAACCATTCCATCGTCAAAATTAAAACCAAATCAACAAGCACATGCCCTTTTATTATATTATTCACCCTCTCTAGAGAGGGTGAACACATGTTGTATCAGAAACGTCTATGTTTAAAAACAAACAATGTACAAGAAGGAACACACCTAATAATACATCTAATCTTTTTACACACAAAATGATACTATGTACAAATTACAATCTTTGTGTGATAGAAAAGTAAACCACAACCAAAAGAACAAACCGTGTCTAATTAGAAACAAATGTGAGTTAAAAGAAAAAGGGCGACAAAGATATAGCAACCAGTCCCTTGAAAACCATATCTGATATTCTTTACTCACACATATGTGAAATTGTAAAGATTTTAAGAAGACAAAATGGGTGTGTGCACCTTCACCGTCAATAAGTCAGCGATCGTGAAGGTATAAAAAATAGTGTATCATAAACCCTCATGTATCATGCCATCCAATTGTATAACGAATTATAACGGGTGTGACAAGCCTCACCTTGAATGTCAAGATTGAGTTCATATCCATATAGTTATATGCAAGGGGTTGAATGACTACCCTCACTGCTGAAATGTTCCTAAAAAGAAATTGTATTTAAAAGATAAAACGCCAAATAACGAGAGACCAAAATGCAATTCCCCTTACTCTCACAGTTAAGGAGTTGTTGTAAATAGACCAGAATGATCCTTACCCGAAATGTAAATCACCATTGCCGATGTTGTTCACTTCTAAATAAATATATTTGTCTCCTCTCTAGGAAATGTTAGTCCTCGTAGTATTTAAGCTCTGTATAATTCAGACCTTGATAAGTCCTCTCTGCGAAGAATTCCAATAGCGAAAAACAAAATGTAAATTAGCCCTTTGTCCTCCTGTTAGTAGCCTCACTGAATCACCTTTATACTTATTCTAAATTGTTAATCGTAATAAGCTTATTTTGAGAAGTTACCTCAATGTCTCTATATTTCCCGCTTCTCGTGACTGGCAGCAACGCGTTTCTGACTCGCGGGCGCCATCTTTTTAAATTTCTCTAATGATGAATGCATGGAGACTGAAAGCGGACTGGATGCAGTTTAACGTAACATGATTATAAATCCATGTTACTTCATATATTGATTCCATCGTATTCATTGTTATTTTAAAATGTTCCATAAAACAAATACCGTGTACCAGAATTTTATTTGGCCCATATCTTGGCAAGAGATAAATTTTCCCTTTATGATTTAAAAAAAAAGCTTATTGTGTGTTCCACCTCTATAAATGAATGTATCGATCATTGAATTAATTATTATTGAATCTTATTCAATCTATTGATGTGATACTATGTCACCACCATACAATACTTGAAGTTTACCATTTTCCATGGAAATGAAGAAGGGACTTTCTATATTATGTTATCCGTGAACCTATTTAGTACCATGTTGTCACCATCTTGCTTTGTAATAACATACAATGCGCTCTACATAAGAGACGCTTGTTATGATAGCAGATTTTTATCATACATGATGTAGAGCGACAACAGTATTCTCAAACCTACGGATGTATTGTAAATCCATTTTGGCTGTACTATATAAAATATAAAAACCTCCGGGAATATGCCCAATTTATAAACTTGTGTAACCTAATGTGACCTTGCGCATTGGCTGGACTAGCATCCTCCATATTAATAAGGGTGATGCTAATGTTAAATTTCGATTGCATATAATGTGGTTTTTCTGTTTTTCTTGTTGTGAAACCACATATAGAATAACAAAAATCACTAAACATTGAAGAAAAAAGAAGAGCATCAATATGAGAGAAAACGTCTCTCTCTCTGTATTCTATCCAACAGTGTCAATTTCAAAATATATGTGTAATTATTTAATATACCACATATGAAGTAGTATAGTTTAACGAATGGTAAAAAACAGACAACAAAATATATAAGGTATGAGAGAGTGCCTCTGCTTGATCCAAATTAGTATAGATATCACATACAACCAAAAACACCTCCACGTGTGTTAGTTACATGTACTTAATCATCATTATTTACATGCATTCTGAATATATGCAGATGGTTATTCATGCTATATTCATTGAGGAAATGACTGCAGTAGTGAATATCATTACAGGGTGTACTAGATTATTATTGTTTTTACAAGAATTCGCACATCTCCTTATCAACATTTAAACCGTATTCCACCGCCCGTAACTTAATGATCCAAGTACTTTCCATTTTCCGAAGTTGAGACATTCTATTGCCACCCCTCAATCCAGGATTGATTACATCAATGCCATGAAAACTCAATTTTAGCAATTCACTCGATTTATGTATTGTATTGAAGTGGACTGCTAAGGGATATAGTGTGTTGTTATTCCTGATGGCCCGAATGTGTTCTTGAATTCTCTCTTTTAATGGTCTTATCGTGCTCCCAATGTAGATTTTTCCACAGATACATTTGATACAATACACCACAAATTTGGTGTTACAGTTTATAAAACTCCTGATTGTATAGTATCTCTCCGTGTTGTATTGGAATCTATTTATTTTGTGTATTCCAAAACAACAAATACTACATGAGCCGCACCTATAGAAACCATTTGGGGCTGAGGGCAACCAAGTGGCACTTTTTGGAGGTGGAATAAAACTTGGACACAGGTGTTGTCTTAATGTACGCCCTCTTGTGTGTATCATTGAAGGTTTAGGTCCAATTGCACCCTGTAATGTGATGTCATGTGTCAATAGATGCCAATGTTTCTTGAGAATCTTATATACCTCAGTGCTTATGGTCGTATATGGAGTAATAAAGGCCAATTTATTCCTTTTTGTATTCTTTGACCTCTTTTTGTTGGTCAAGAGGTGGGTTCTTTTGACCTTATTTGCCTTTAATCTCGCTTGTCTGATTATAGAATTGGAATAGCCTCTAGCTCGAAATCGATTTTCAACAATGCCCAACTCTCTGTCTAATCTGGTGTCATCGCTGCAATTGCGTTTAATTCGCAACATTTCTCCATAGGGGATGGCATTAATTTGTGAAGGCGGATGTGCACTACTAGCATGTAGTGTAGCATTACACGCAGTTATTTTTCTATAGGGGATAGTTTTGAGACTACTACCATCCACTACTATGGTTAAGTCAAGAAAGTTTATCCGCTCAATACTCTGATCTTTCGTAAAGGACAAGTTGAAATCATTGTTGTTGATATATATAAAAAATTCTTCGAGGGCCACATTGTTCATACGTCTATTGTTATTATTCGTTTTTTGGGGTGGATCATTTCCCCCGCAAACCATTTTTTGTGCAAATGTGTTTCTTGGTTAGGGATTTGAGATTTTCATAAAATAAAAAGATAGGTGCTACAGGGCGTCTCAAATAGTAAAGCTGTATTTCAGCAACCTGTTACTGCTTCTGGGCTCCAAAGCGAGTGCCTGGAAACCGAAATGAATGTAAAGCGCTCTCGTATCTGCGGGTCGTGCTTGTGCTAAATAAAACTGCAAAAAAGCAGTGTTGGGAGAGGGGTGGCACCCCCAGCAAATGTAAAAGTAAACCAAGTGGGCTGGAGAAATGAAAGAGAAACCAAATGTGATTAATAGAGTACCAAAGCGAGCGCATACCATGAATGGAGCCAAAAGCGAGGCAGAGGACAGAAACAGGAGTGATCTCCGATTTTGGCTCTAATGAAGATGATAATGTATGAAATGCACAGGCCCTCTTAATACCCTATGGCGGCAACGATAAGCAGACACAATTTGTGCATGAGAATAAGTGTATGTTGCAACGCAGCAGCGTGCTCTCTCCCGCACGCCGAGATGAGCGGGAATCACAAGCCGTGGGCCGTATGGCTTCCAGCACTGCATTGTCCCCCGCCATCAGCAGGATAAAAATACATGTATGCAGCATGTTCTCTCCCGCACGCCATCAGCAGGAATCACAAGCCGCAGGTGGCATGGCTTACAGCAGCGCGTCTTCCACCGCCGACATCAGCAGAATTTCGTTTCTCGCGCTGCATCGCCAAATGCGATGCAGCGCGCGCAAAATGTGTTTTATTTATTTATATGTGTTCTTACCTGGAATCAGCCGTAATCCGTAGTTTACTACCCCCCGCCCCACGTCAGTGCCCGGCGGCACTCCCACCACCGACCGCTACTGCCAGTCAATTGTACAGAAAGTCACAAAAAGAGATCGTTTGCTAGCGACACAACCAAAAACTTTGCAAAGAGAATAGTCAATCTTAAAGCAGTCGAATTTCTGGCTTACCCGACTGGAAAGCAGATTGCAAACAGCTAATAACACTCTCTGTGCGCCGTTGGCACATGGTTTAGGCCAGTGTAGGTGTAACTGGCAGTCCCTCACTCACAATCCCGCTGCCATTTCTAGACCTCTCCTCAGGGTCCAACTCTGTCCATGCAGGCCCGGTCGGTGCTACATGTCACTGTGCTGCCACCCGCACCCTGCTCCAGGGCCTCCCGGGGACTGCATCTCTGCCGCCTCGGGGTTTCTAAAGTCAGACTCCTGACAACAGCTAGCTCCTGGTAGTGAAAAACACATCATGCAGATGCTGCCACAGCCTGCGCTGAGTCCGGACACTGCAGCGAAGTCAGAGTCTGTTCACGTGACCGGACAGGCGCCAGCAGTCCAGTCTGGCAGCAGATGGCGCCAATTCAAGATAGTAAATGCCCATGTGATCCTCTGCAGATAATGTCCCAGGTGGCCGCAAAAAGGTGTCAGTGGCTCTAACCGGAGTCGATGGGGTGGTGACAGTCACTGAAAAATAGCAACACTGGGAAGGCACACACTAAGGGGCATATTTACAAGCCCCTTGCGCCACTTTTGCGCCGCCGTTGCGTCACGCATGTGACGCAGCGGCGACGCAAACCATGCGCCGCGTTGCGCTATATTTACAACGTGACGCATCTAGGGAGATGCGTCACGTAGTAAACCCCTGCGCCACACAAAACCTGCATCAGGTTTCATGTGGGCGTACCGGCGCAGGGAGGGGAGGGGAGGGGCGTTCCGGCGCAGGTACGCCTCGGAAAAGTGATGTAGTGAAATCTACAAGATTTCACGCAGTCACTTTTCCGACGCTGGTGCGTCAAATCCTTATGCCTGCTTCAAGCAGGCGTAAGGATTGACGCACCATGTTAGGGATAGGGAAGGTTGGAACAGTGCTGGAGTTGCGTCGCGCTTGCGACACAACTTCAGCACTGCGCCAGCCTTCCGCCGGCAGATGCGTCACGCATCTGCTTATCCTTGCGCCACGATGCGCCGCATTGTAAATGCAATCACAAGGAGATGATGGACGGAGTGCTGAAACTTTTCAGACACTCACCCCCAGTCACAGATCTGGGTTGAATCCATCATCATTCTTTAGCTCACTTTTCCACCCCAGTTCAGACATAGCTATATGCAAATCAGTCTTGACCCTGTGCCTCATGGGAACAGTCCAGACCGAACTGCCAAGCAATGTCTTCCCTGGACCGCAATCAAGCATCCTGCGACCGGTTTCGGGCTAACAGCCCTCATCAGCCAGGCTAGCTTGAATCCAGTGGCAAAGTGAGCAAGGGACCCACGTCTGGGCATACCCTGCCAACTTAGGGCGAACAAAGCAATCACAAGGAGATGATGGACGGAGTGCTGAAACTTTTCAGACACTCACCCCCAGTCACAGATCTGGGTTGAATCCATCATCATTCTTTAGCTCACTTTTCCACCCCAGTTCAGACATAGCTATATGCAAATCAGTCTTGACCCTGTGCCTCATGGGAACAGTCCAGACCGAACTGCCAAGCCATGTCTTCCCTGAACCGCAATCAAGCATCCTGCGACCAGTTTCGGGCTAACAGCCCTCATCAGCCAGGCTAGCTTGAATCCAGTGGCAAAGTGAGCAAGGGACCCACGTCTGGGCATACCCTGCCAACTTAGGGCGAACAAAGCAATCACAAGGAGATGATGGACGGAGTGCTGAAACTTTTCAGACACTCACCCCCAGTCACAGATCTGGGTTGAATCCATCATCATTCTTTAGCTCACTTTTCCACCCCAGTTCAGACATAGCTATATGCAGTGGCGGCTGGTGACATTTGAAAGTAGTGAGGCGTAAAAGTTCGGGATGAGTGCCTGGTGGCGAGCAAGCATAATAATGTGAGTAGGGGGTTGGGGGGTTCTCTCCGCGAGAAAGTTTTGAAAAACAAAGTGGGTAAATGGGGCATTTTCAGGCATATTTGAGAAAATAAGGTCGGTAAAGCAATTGTGAAAGTGTAGTTATGACATCAATAAAGAGGGGCCTTAATGTGCAGCGTGTGCTTTCAGCTGCCAATCTTGGCCACTTTAACACTCTCGAGCCATCATGCTTTAAGTATCTGACTAGTGCAGCAAATAGAACAGCCAACGTAAAATGTACCCTTCTAGTGTCGTTTCTAATACTGTAATTTGGGTCTTTTTCTTGCTGATGAAAGTGCATTGAAGCAATGTACAACGTGGGCGCACTGGCTTGGTACTATGTAGAGCAGGGCTCTTTAATGTAGTAGGCCCAGATCAACATAATATTTCAAGGTAGCCACTGTGTAAATGAGTCCCATTTGCATTAAATCTACGAAACGTGCAATTGCCAAATGCACTTGATTTCTCTTATTGGAATGTGTGTTCCTGGGAGTAAACAACAGAAAGAACTCCCCATACTACCTTCCTTGTGAGCAGCCTGCGCTTGAAGCATGTTTAATGCCTGCTTTAATAACGTGGCTGTGTGTCTCCAGAGCGACAATGAACACAAACTCGCCTGCATATTTAGGAAAAAAACATTAGCACACGCTACAGAGGAAGCAAGAAAAAGACCACGAGAGGAGAGATAGGCAGTGGTTAGCAGTCGTCGTGGTTTTCAGACAATAAGGGATCATTTCACCGTTCACGACGAGAATAAATGGGGAATTCCTGATTTGTAACTAAATCAGTGCTTAATTTGAGTCGGTGGTTTCCGGAGCTCTTATCTCCAGTGTGCGGAGCGAGGAGGAACACAAACAAAAGTATTAACACACGATACAGCACTTATTTTATTTTACAAATTAAGAACCGTTGCTAAGTACATGCCGATAGGGTTACAGTGCCTAGCTGTATTAATACATGTCAAAGTTTGCCACAACAGCCAGGCAGAGCAAGCTAGGAGTAGCAATAAAACAACTGAACAACATATAAACTTGGAGGGTGTGCGGCCAGGACAGTAGTGTGCCGTCTCATTGATTATGCGAAGGGGGCCAAGGGGGCCATGACATGGGGGGTTGGGGGAGGGAGGGAGGGAAGTATTGCGGGATATGAAGGTGTGCAGTTTGGAGTGAAGAATTAGTTAGAGTAGCAATACTGATGAAGGTAAATGAGGCGTGGGAGAGAAACCTGGGAAAGCAGCTCCAGAAGCCAGAACGATCCCGCGCAAATCACCGCATGGGAAGCAGAACTCAAGACAGGCTTGGACTTAGCTGAATGAATGACCAAGTGGATGTGTGAGAGAATGTGTGTTACTGGGAGTGAACAGAAAGAACTCCCCGTAGCGGCCTAAAGTACGACGTGCCTTGAAGCGTGTAATGCCTGTCGTGCGAGAGTGCAAATGTATGCAACGAGCCCCCTGCCCTGCATACATTCTAACAGCCGCGGCTCGCAGTACTCGCGGGGGGGTCGCGCGGGGGTGGGGGGCCGAGGGAGAATACAAATTTAAGAAAACTTACCTGACCGCCTCTGCTCCTGGTCCGCATTGCAGCAATGGCGCCTCTTCGATCAGGAGTGGAGTGGCAACCCCTCAGCCAATGCTGGCGCTGCTGCAGCGCCAGGATTGGCTGAGGGCACGGTTACTCTTCGCCCGCTGCCTGCCCATTAGGAGACCGAGGGGCTCCTAATGGGCATGCGCAAGCCAGTGGAAACACAAGTGCGCATGAATGGGCACGGGCGAAAAATTCGCTCACCTTCCCCATTCATGCGCACTTGTGCTGCTGCCTGTCCCTGGCTGTTCTGCAATGCACGTCAGTCAACATGACGCTGGACCGCCCACCCCCTTCAGACTCTGAAGGGGGTGGGCGGTCCGACGTCATGCTGACTGACATGATTGTCAGACTCAGTTCTCCCTCGGTGACGGCATCTCTGAACTTAAGTAAACTAAGTTCAGAGATGCCGAGGGAGCTGCGGGCACGGGCGGGGGGGCAACGCCCCAACGCCCCAATGGACGCACCGCCCCTGGCTATATGCAAATCAGTCTTGACCCTGTGCCTCATGGGAACAGTCCAGACCGAACTGCCAAGCCATGTCTTCCCTGGACCGCAATCAAGCATCCTGCGACCGGTTTCGGGCTAACAGCCCTCATCAGCCAGGCTAGCTTGAATCCAGTGGCAAAGTGAGCAAGGGACCCACGTCTGGGCATACCCTGCCAACTTAGGGCGAACAAAGCAATCACAAGGAGATGATGGACGGAGTGCTGAAACTTTTCAGACACTCACCCCCAGTCACAGATCTGGGTTGAATCCATCATCATTCTTTAGCTCACTTTTCCACCCCAGTTCAGCTGATGAAGGCTGATAGCCTGAAACCGGTCCTAGGATGCTTGATTCCGGTCCAGGGAAGACATGGCTTGGCAGTTCGGTCTGGACTGTTCCCATGAGGCACAGGGTCAAGACTGATTTGCATATGGCTATGTCTGAACTGGGGTGGCGTGGTGAAGCAAAATAACGATGGATTAAACCCAGATCTGTGACTGGGGGTGAATGTTTGCCAATGTGCAGCATTCCGTCCATCATCTTGTGTGTTTTGCATTTCGCCCTAAGTGGGAAGGGTATGCCCAGACGTGGGTCCCGTGCTCACTACGCCACTGGAGTCAAGCTATCCTGGCTGATGAAGGCTGATAGCCTGAAACCGGTCCTAGGATGCTTGATTCCGGTCCAGGGAAGACATGGCTTGGCAGTTCGGTCTGGACTGTTCCCATGAGGCACAGGGTCAAGACTGATTTGCATATGGCTATGTCTGAACTGGGGTGGCATGGTGAAGCAAAATAACGATGGATTAAACCCAGATCTGTGACTGGGGGTGAATGTTTGCCAATGTGCAGCATTCCGTCCATCATCTTGTGTGTTTTGCATTTCGCCCTAAGTGGGAAGGGTATGCCCAGACGTGGGTCCCGTGCTCACTACGCCACTGGAGTCAAGCTATCCTGGCTGATGAAGGCTGATAGCCTGAAACCGGTCCTAGGATGCTTGATTCCGGTCCAGGGAAGACATGGCTTGGCAGTTCGGTCTGGACTGTTCCCATGAGGCACAGGGTCAAGACTGATTTGCATATGGCTATGTCTGAACTGGGGTGGCGTGGTGAAGCAAAATAAGGATTAAACCCAGATCTGTGACTGGGGGTGAATGTTTGCCAATGTGCAGCATTCCGTCCATCATCTTGTGTGTTTTGCATTTCGCCCTAAGTGGGAAGGGTATGCCCAGACGTGGGTCCCGTGCTCACTACGCCACTGGAGTCAAGCTATCCTGGCTGATGAAGGCTGATAGCCTGAAACCGGTCCTAGGATGCTTGATTCCGGTCCAGGGAAGACATGGCTTGGCAGTTCGGTCTGGACTGTTCCCATGAGGCACAGGGTCAAGACTGATTTGCATATGGCTATGTCTGAACTGGGGTGGCGTGGTGAAGCAAAATAACGATGGATTAAACCCAGATCTGTGACTGGGGGTGAATGTTTGCCAATGTGCAGCATTCCGTCCATCATCTTGTGTGTTTTGCATTTCGCCCTAAGTGGGAAGGGTATGCCCAGACGTGGGTCCCGTGCTCACTACGCCACTGGAGTCAAGCTATCCTGGCTGATGAAGGCTGATAGCCTGAAACCGGTCCTAGGATGCTTGATTCCGGTCCAGGGAAGACATGGCTTGGCAGTTCGGTCTGGACTGTTCCCATGAGGCACAGGGTCAAGACTGATTTGCATATGGCTATGTCTGAACTGGGGTGGCGTGGTGAAGCAAAATAACTATGGATTAAACCCAGATCTGTGACTGGGGGTGAATGTTTGCCAATGTGCAGCATTCCGTCCATCATCTTGTGTGTTTTGCATTTCGCCCTAAGTGGGAAGGGTATGCCCAGACGTGGGTCCCGTGCTCACTACGCCACTGGAGTCAAGCTATCCTGGCTGATGAAGGCTGATAGCCTGAAACCGGTCCTAGGATGCTTGATTCCGGTCCAGGGAAGACATGGCTTGGCAGTTCGGTCTGGACTGTTCCCATGAGGCACAGGGTCAAGACTGATTTGCATATGGCTATGTCTGAACTGGGGTGGCATGGTGAAGCAAAATAACGATGGATTAAACCCAGATCTGTGACTGGGGGTGAATGTTTGCCAATGTGCAGCATTCCGTCCATCATCTTGTGTGTTTTGCATTGTAAATGCGGCGCATCGGACGTGGCGCAAGGGTAAACTTGCGTGACGCATTTTCCCTGGCGCATCCCTGCTGATATGCAGGGATGCGCCAGGGAACGTAAATATGCCCCCAAGACTTCAGCTGTTACCACAGGCAGTGTACGCAGGCGAAGATAACCAGCACGCTATTAATTTAAACCACATTTTATTAGAAGAGAAGCGATATCTCACTCCACTCACTTACTTTGATAGGCGAGAGGCTGCAAACTGTTACGGGCCACAACCACTCCAGCAGCATGAAGATTCAGCGGCACAGATGTACAGTGGTGTGTTCTCAGGATCTAGCAGTCACCGCAGTGACAGTGCGGTCCTCGGGGTTGGGTCGGGTTCGCCGCCGGTCATGGATGTCGATCATATTTTTCAAAATATGATTACTGTGGTGCGAGCATCGCTCATTGACACTACAGCAGTGAGCACCAACAGCTACCTCCCACGCGCCAATAACAGCGAGACTCACAGGCCGAAGGCAGTATGGCTTATAGCAGCGCGTATTCCCCCATCATCAGCAGGATAAAAATAAGTGTATTAAGCGACGCCGCAGCGCATTCTCTCACACACGCCAAAAGCTGCGGGCAGTATGTCTTCCAGCTGGGAATCACAAACCGCGGGTGGTATGCCTTCCAAGCGCAGGCACAGGCATTTCAAGAACAGACTGGCGGTCTTCTAGTATCGCGATCTAATGAAGGGGAACGTGCATTTGCGTTAGGAGGGTGGGGGAGGGCTTATAACATGAAGCGGAAGGGGGAAGCATTCAAATGGAGTAGTGCGGCGTTGCGGAGGAAAACAGTAGTTAGGCGCCGCTGCTTCCGGACTACACGGAAGTCAGTATCCGATCAACAGCCACTTAAAAGCCAGCTAACAGGAGACATGCCTGTAGTGTCTGTAAAGGTCAGGGCCCTGGGCACTATGCACCTAGGCCGCAGGCTTGGGGTTATACCTAATGACTACACGCACTCTGGATGTAACACTGGGCCAAGACCCCGAGCGGTCCTGAGCCCCTTTATTTATACCCTCGGGCGAGCCCGCCCTCGGGGTGCGTGGGTGCGTGTACGGCGTGCGTGAACGGGCCGGGTGGCTCCGTCACTACATCCCTCCAATCTTTTAGATACATGGACCCTTTCGGGTGGTTGTTCAGTCTCTCTTGGCACACCACGCAAAGTCTCTCAGTCTCTGGTTGGTGGTTGGGTTCGGCTGGAGACCATACTTCTGGCTCCGGGAGTTCTCCTTTGCTTCCAACCCTTCCATGTCCTTCTCTCGCTCGGGGGATCCGGTTCCAGGGCCCTGCGGCTCTTTGGCCGCTTCCACTTCTCTTCCGGCTTGATGCTGTACAGGCTCTGCGTTGCCTGGGGGGGGCATCCACAGGGGCTGCCCCATGTCCGTCTTCCGAATCTTCCATGACTTGGTCGGCAGGTGGCATTCCGTCTGTGACCTTCTTGAACCAGGAGGTGTTCCTTGTGACCACACGGGTTCCCCGCATGGCAGATACCATGGTGCCGTGTATATTAACAACCTCCCACACTTCGGGCTCATACGGGGTGCGATACTTCCAGCTGGGGTGACGGTCCTTTACCACAACTTGGTCTCCAACCTGGATGCTCATAGACCGTGCCCTTCGAGTCTGGCTCGCTTTGTCATTGGACGCTTTTCTTCATGCTTGGGCTGCACCTTGATCCAGCGCTGGGGGACTCCACGAAGAGTCCCCAGGAACACAGTCTCTTGGTGCTCTCCTAAACACGAGGTGGGCTGGGGCACACTGGGTGGTGCAGTGTGGGGTTTGACGATAGGCACCGAGGAATTCCGAGAGGCACTGTTCGGCATCTTCTCCCTTGTCGACCCCAATCCTGAGGGTCCGGTTCATCGTACGCATAAACCGCTCCACCTCTCCATTCGCCTGGGGCCATTGTGGCGTGATCTTCCGGTGTCGGATGCCTCTGGAGGCCAAGTATTCTTGGAAGTCTCTGCCTTGGAACGGCGGCCCATTGTCAGATTTGATCTCTTCTGGCAGTCCCATCATGGCAAAGATGCGCTCCAAAGCTGTCTTGACGTGGTGGAATGCCGTGGACGACACCACCTCCACCACCGGGAACTTCGAGTGGGAGTCGACAAACACCAGCGTGTTCCGCCCATCCGGGAATGACCCAAAGTCGATGCTCACTTTGGACCACGGCTCCAGACACGGGTCTTCGGTGACCACCGGATGAGGTGCAGGGTCGCCGCCCGTGATGTTGCAGGAGTGACAGGTATGTACAGCTTCCTCGACTGCGGCGTCCATTCCTGGGAACCAGACTTTGCTCCTGAGTCTGGCCTTGGTTTTCGAGACACCTTGGTGGCCTTGGTGCGCCAGACGGACCACCTCCTTTTGCAGGCTCCTCGGGATCACAAGCTTGGTTCCCCGCAAAACCACTCCATGGAGGCCTACGCTGAGCTCGCTTTGCACCCTCCACACTTGCTGTCGGAATAGCTGTTCTTCTGCAGTGAGGGAGCTGACCCCGTCCAGGAAGTGGTGCCAGTTCCGGTTGGCTAACGTGGCCTTGACCTTGATGAGGCACTCATCCAATTCCGTTGCATTTCCTATATCTTCGAGCGTGAGGGCGACAGGACACGCTTCGAGAGAGACCATCCGAACAAACTCCTCAGTGTAGGCTTCATCCGTTGGTGCCTGGGGCGGCATGACCAGGCCGGGGTGACGCGACAGGAAGTCGGCCGGGTTATCGGCCCCCGGCCGGAAGATCACCTCAAAATGGTATGTTTGCAGCTGCACTGCCCACCTCTCGATCCGGGGGGGAGCAAGTTGGGATGTGCCGGCGAAGAGCGGGACGAGAGGCTTGTGATCGGTGATCACTCGGAATTCGTGTCCGTACAGATACAAATGGAAGTGCTTGCATGCCCACTTGATGGCCAGGGCTTCGCGCTCTATCTGTGCATCCCGCATCTCTGTAGCAGTCAACGCCCGGCTGGCATATGCTGTAGGGACCCATTCTTTGGACTAAGTCTCCTGCATCAGGACTGCTCCTAGTCCTACAGGGCTGGCATCCACCACGACTTCCGTGCGCCGATGTGGGCGAAAGTAGGCCATGACTCGATCATCGATGAGGGCCTCTTTGACGGCCTGAAATGCCAGATCTTCCTTTGCGGACCAGACCCACGGCTGGCCGGACTTTGTGAGGGCACGGAGTGGCTCGGATAGGGACGCCAGGTTGGGAATGAACCGGCCACAATATGTGGCCATCCCCAGGAAGCTCCGGACCTCGGTGGCTGATGTTGGCCTCGGGGCAGACCGTATGGCCTCCGCTTTCTTCGGGTCTACTCGCAGTCCTTCCCTCGAGAAGATGTACCCGAAGAAGTCTACCGACTCCTGGTAGAACGAGCACTTGGCTCTGTGCAGGGTGAGTCCGTTGTCTGCAAGTCGTTGCAGGGTGGCTCGGAGGTGTATGTGATGTTCCTCTAGCGTCTTGGAAAACACCAGGATGTCGTCACTTAAGTTTATTATGCCTTGTAATCCTGTGAGGGTTTCTCTTATTGCGTTCTGGAACACCTCCGCCGCCGAAGAGACGCCAAAGCTCAGCCTCTTGTAGCGCCGTAATCCTACGTGCGTGGAGAACGTCGTGATGTTCCTACTGTCGGGGTGGAGTTCCAGCTGATGATACCCCGCATTGAGGTCCAGTTTGGTGAACCACTTGGCGCCGTTCAGGTCGGCCACAATGTCGTCCATCGTGGGCGTGAGATGGCGTTCCCTCTTTACGGCCCTATTTGGCAGGCGCATGTCAACGCAGAGCCGGATGGCTCCCGGCTGCTTTGGCTTCGGGGCTACGTCGAGGGGGGACAGCCATGGTGTTGGGCCCGACACCTTCTCTATCACCCCCAAGTCCTCCAGCTTCTTCAGCTCCTCCTCCACTTGGGCCGCAAGTGAAATGGCACCCTCCGGTGCCTCAGAGCCATGGGCCGGACTGTCGGATTGACGTGCAGCTTGAACGTCTTCCCCTTTAGGCATCCAAGGCCCTCAAACAGCATGGGAAAGTCTCTTAGCATCTCTCGAGCGTGTAGATCGTGCACCTGGTTTGCAAAGAACACTAACTCCAGATCCTCCGCCGTATGGCAGCTGAGGAGCGTGCCCCGTCTTCCTTCTGTGACATGGAATTTCGTGTTTATGTGATGACCGTCGCTGGTAATTTCGACCTCCATGACTCCTCGCAGAGGAAGCGGCTCATCGCTGTCATATGTGTAAATCCTGGCCTTGGATGGTAAGAGTGGCGGGCGTGGCGACAGTTTGTCATATTGGTCGCTGCCCATCATGTTGACTGACGCTCCGGTGTCTATGAGGGCACCTACAGGGGACCCTGCTACGGTGATGTTGCACATGGGCGGTAGTCGGCGCTTTGTTCCTTCCCGGCCGACAAAAGATACAAAGAACACGTCGTCGTCTTCCATTCCAAACCCTGGTGGGGTGCTGTCTACTTGGTCTATTGGGTCCTCCATCATCAGTTGCCTCACCGCCGTCGAGAGCCCACGTGGGCTTGGAGCGCTGCCCCGTCCTCTTCCACTCCTGCAGACCTTTGCAAAATGGTTGAGTTTTCCGCATTGAGAACACGTCTTTCCTTTTGCGAAGCACCTCCCCCCTGGCGGGTGGTCTAGGCCACAGTTTCCGCACGTGCTCCTCTGAGAAGGCCTCGTGGATCCTCTTGATTGAGACGACCTTCTTTGAATCACATCCACTCTTTCCTCCTTGATTGTGGATGTCCGTTGTGGTACGGGCTGCGAGGAGGGCCAGTTGAGGGCCGCTTCCATTTCGTCCGCGCGAGCGTTAGACAGCTCGTGGGACCTGGCGAGCGCAAGGATCTCATCTAGAGTGATGACGGGTTGTTGCAGGATTAGGCGTCGCAGCGTGACTGACCGACAGCCCTGGATGAGCTGCGCCCTGATCTCCTCCCTCTGGTCCGGCAGCGTGCATGAGCTTGCAAGTTTCCGTAGGCGAGCGTAGAAGATGTCTATGGTCTCGGCCTCGCCCTGCCGCACCTGCCGAAGCTTGAAACGCTCGAAATCAGGGTTTATCTGGGGATCAAAGTGGCGGTTTAGGGCCGCAACAGCCCCGTTGTAGTCATCATCTGCTCCTCTATGGGGCAAAGTCTCGAAGAGGTCATACAGCTCGCCTCCTCCGTAGCACATGAGGAGCGACCTCTTCACCCTCCCGTCGGTCTCTCTCACACCAATAAAATAATGGTTCAGGCGGCCAATCCAGGATTTCCAGCGCGCCGCGGCCGTGGACGGGTCCGAGAGTTCGCAGAAGGGTGGTAGAGGGGCAGCTGTGGCCTGGCCAGGCCGAGCGTGGGCAGGTGGATCAACTCGCTGAGGGGGTGGCGGTGGTGCCGCCGGGGGAGCACCGCCACCATTGGCACCTTGAACATTCATGCTCCACCGCGGGTCTTCCGAGTGAGGTGTTGGGTCGGCAAGGACTAGTGACGCAGATTAGCGTAGGGCGCGTGCGGGAGCGGACCTCCTGCGAGGTAGGCACACGAGCACGTGGCTTCAGTGACTGCGCCGTGGGGTCACGCTGTGGCTGCTGGTATGGAACCAGGTCACCTCAGAATGTCTGCGGGCTGTGTTGGGATGCTTGACTGGCTGGGGTGTGTAGGTGAACCTGCACTGGGGTAGGTCCCTTCCGCAGATGACCACACTGCAGGGTGACGTGTGGAGTTTTTTTTTTTCCTTGTATTCTGCTGTGGCGTACTTTCTTTTGTGCCTTCCCTTTGTGGTACTGCAGCGTAGTACTTCACCCCCTGGTCCGTGATGGGCTGTAGCATCGCAGTGCGGTGGGGCAGTCGACAGACGGCTGATGTGCTCAATTAGCGCGCCCTTGCAGAGCAGACCTGCAGCCTGATGACGGATGCGCCGCGAGATGCGTGAGGTTTCGCCCGCCGGCTCGACCACGCGACTGTGGAAGCATGGCTGGGCCGAGATGCAGCTGGGCGTAGGCGCGGGCCACAGGTGACGCAGCAGATGGCCTGAGCAGTGCACACGCACGGGAGCAGGGCAGGCCTCACCTCAGGTGCCGTTCCGTGCGCCGACGACAGCAGCCAGCAGCGCTGGTCGAACCGGGGTGCATTCGCCGATGAGGCGCATGCCGGGGTGTCTCCTCTCCGGGCGGACAGTGTCTCGCGGGGTGGGCACCCGCAACACACGCAGGTGGCGCCGGCTGCGCGGACTGCACAGACACCGGGACCGCAGTGGCAGCAGGTGAGGGCACGGCGAGGCGTGGGATAGATCCCACTCTCATCGCCAGTGTAGTGTCGGTAAAGGTCAGGGTCCTGGGCACTATGCACCTAGGCCGCAGGCTTGGGGTTATACCTAATGACTACACGCACTCTGGATGTAACACTGGGCCAAGACCCCAAGTGGTCCTGAGCCCCTTTATTTATACCCTCGGGCGAGCCCGCCCTCGGGTTGCGTGGGTGCGTGTACGGCGTGCGTGAACGGGCCGGGTGGCTCCGTCACTACATCGCCAACTTTAAACAAATGGCAAGCGGCAGGAGAAATTACCCGGAGTTTCAGGTAACATATGCGAGACCTAAAAAGCAGGATAGGAAGATGACAAGAAATTAAAAGGAACAAGCAAAAGTAGATGTTGTAATTGGCCCTTTTTGCAGACTTACCCTCAAAGCTTTTTACCTGTACCTCGTGGATTTTTGACTATGTGATGGTTTTCGTTTTTGCTGGCTTAGATGCTTAGGAGACTTTGTCAACGCTGATCAGTGTCAAAGCGCAAGGGCTTCCTGTGGATACTGTAATTATGATTGATTGACCCTGATTGGCACAATTGATTTACTGGTAAGCCCCTATTAAAGTGCACAGAGTGTGCCAGGGCCTGTCAATCAAATGCTACAAGTGGGCCTGCTGCGCTGGTTGTGCCACCCACATGAGTAGCCATGAAAATGTACCTCAGACCTACCACAGTAGTGTCTGCACACCCAGTTTGTAACTGCCATGTTGACCTGGCAAGTGCACCCACTTACCAGGCCCTAACCTTTCCTTTTCCTACATGTAAGGCACCCCTCAGGTAGGCCCAAGGTACCCCCATGGGCATGGTGCATTTTATGTGAAAGGAAGAACATGTACTGGTGTGTCTTACATGTTCTGATGGTGAAATACTTCGTATTTCGTTTTTCACTGTTGAAAGGATGTCTGTCCCATAGGCTACCATTGGGGCTGCACTGTAACATCTTACATGTGTAACTTCCAATCTGGACGAGATAGAGAAATGAAATTTAGGCTCTCTGAACTCAGAATTTATTAAGATACCTTTAGGTAAAGGTGGTTTTTAAATTGTGGGTTTTAGAATGTAGGCATTTTCCTGCTTTGCCATTCAGTGTGCCACTGGCTGTTTATGTATTCACTGTCTTGTACTGGAGTGACAGGAGCGGGGGATGTGCATTCACTCTACACAGTCCCAAGGAGGGCGTGAGGTATGCCCTGCCTTTCTTGGGTGACTCATAGCTGGGCTGAATAGACCTGGTCTGCATTCAGAGTACTGGGAGGGGTTTCACTAACACCTAAATAGGCTGTGCCTCCTTTGCGCAATGCTGTCGCCACCTCCTGTGGGGAAGCTGGGCCAGAACTGGTTTGGACAGGACTCAGAGACCCTTGCCACAACTAGAACAAAAAGAAAATGGGGTAGAAGTATTGGACCTTAAACCCCAGGGATTTAAATCACTTCTGGACTCAAGAGGAACGTCTGCCAATGAGAAGAGCTGGAGAGCTGTAAGGAGGAGTGCTGCCCCTTTGCTGTGTGTGCCTTGCTGGGTTGGCCTGCAGGTGCAGTTGTAGCTTCTGCCAAGGAGAGTACAAAGACTGGAACTTTGCTGTGAACCTGCTTGAAGAAGAATCTCCAAGGGATTGTGTGTGCTTGCCTCCTTTTCTGATGTCTCAGGGCCACAAAGACTTTACCTGCACCCACTGACCAGCACCCGGACTCCTCTATGGACTCCTGTATTCAAAAGGGCACCAATTCCAGTTTCTGGGCCCTGAGAATTGTGTGGTTGGTGCTGCAAAGCAATGAGAACAACTCCACCACCATCAGCGATGCCGCTACTGACGCTGCTTCCTGCACCAAGGCCGGGGGTAGCACTCGTGAAGTGTCGCAGCTATGACGCCCTTCGGTACCTGCAGTTCTCGGCCTTCCCGGCGCCAGAGCTTGAACCAACGCTGTCACTGCCAGTGGCAGCATCACATTATTGCAGAGCTGATAACTGACAAGGGTGACTTCACTAACTCTTCGACATCGCATTGCCTCACCCGAACTGACGCCTCATTGTCAGCACCACCTAACTCCCCCTGTCCTGGATTCGACGCCTCGCCTCCTTACTGACTTGACACCTCGCCTCCCCCATGGCAGAAAGGAGCCAGCTTTGCCTCGGCACCGACGCTTCACCTCAACGATGCCATGCACCGTCTTTTGACTTCGTTTCCAAGGTACTGTTGTTTGGGGGTCTGTGTGACTCCGTGTCCAACCCGCGTACCTCGCGGTCAGCGCCCTTCTTTGGATTTGTGCCTGTCACGATGTCGTAATAGCCCCAGGTGGAGCTATCTTGTTTCTGCATATTTTGTTTTTGAAGTAACCAAACTAAAAGTATATCTTGGTACATGTATGTTGGAGTTTTGTCATTTTTATCTTGTTGTACTTGTGTTGTACTCTTGTTGTACTTTATTTTTTCTAAACTGGTGTGGTGTCCATTTGTGGTGTTTTCACTGTGTTACTGCATGCTTCGGTACAAATACTTTACACATTGCCTCTCGTATTAGCCTGTATACTCTTGCCGAGCTACCAAGGGGGTGAGCAGGGGTTATCTGGAGTGTGTAACTCCCTCACCCTGACTAGAAACAAGGGTCCCTACTTGGACAAAGGTGCATACCTCTGCCAACTAGAGACCCCCATTTCTAACATTTGTGGCAGTGGTGGGATTCGAACCCACACCTCCGAAGAGTGGGGGTTGAATGACAGACACAGTAATACACTGTCTAACAAGTCTCGGGAGGGTGATGTGAGGTACTTTTGCAAGGCACCGGATGGTGAAGTGAAGGGTTTCGTGGTTAAAACCTGTGTGAGGCTGTGTTATCTATTTTTTGGAGCGCATATGTTCAGTCCCTGTTTTCCAAAGCTATGCCAACACCCGGTGGAGTGTGAGTTCTCTGACCCCAAGGAGCTTGCACTAGAAGCAGACTTTTTGGTGGATTCCAGAGGGTCTGAAGAAGCTTTCTGGAGTGATTCTGAAGGACGTGGCTCAGGCTTTCTCCAACCAGCTGAGGTAGGGGAGGGTTGTAATGACCCAGATAGGTCCCAGTGAAGTGGGATGGGTGTGGGGGTCCTATGTCCTGTCTTTGAGTAGAGAGTGGGGGGTGGGCTGAGTCCAAGGGGTCCGCAAACCCAGTCCCAGGGCCTGTTTGGTTCCATGAGTGAACACCAGCAGGGGGGCTGAGTTTGTACCGGGAGGCGATCCCCTAAGGGGAATCCCAAGGTGTCAGGTGAGCTGGGGAGGACTGCTGTCCCAAGCGTCCCACCAGTTCTGGTGTCTGGCAGCACAACTCCAGGTGGGAAAGTGCCTGAGTCCAGAAAAAGGGGTGAGTGGGGAGACAGTCTCCAGCGGAAGGACCAGTGGGGCAGAGGTTGCCAGCTATGATGTCAGAGCACCCAGGACTGACTCTGGAGAGCCCACGTCTAGCCTGGGGGGTCTTCATACACTGCCAGGTGGACAGGAGGCTGGAGACCTGCACCAGGCAGACTCTTGCACAATGCATGGTGAGTGTATTTCCCTTGGGGGGGGTGGGTGATCTCCCCCAGATGCCCTGGCTTGCCAGGAACCGGTCCAGCCTAAGGGTGCAGACCCTGGGTTCGGGGGCCAGGTTCAGGGTGCCCCTCTGATCTGGAGGAAGGGGTGACTGCTAGCAGTGCCCCTACCGGTTTGTCTTTTGGGGGTACCACTCCAGGTGGGAGGGTGCAGAGCTCCAGGAGGGTGGGTAGGGAGAGGGAAGCCTCACCCCTGACTCCTGTCCAGCCTAAGGGTACAGGCCTAGACTGGTGTACCAGTTGTAGGATAGCAACCCTGAACTGGTGGGAGAATTGTGCGGGACACCTGCCTCAGGTGCCCTGACAATTCTGGAGTCTGGGGGTGCCGCTCCAGGTCAGAGGGTGCAGAGCCCCAGGGAGTAAGGCAGGGTGTGGGAGAGCCCAACCCAGTCTCCTGTCCTACCTCGGGGTAAAGACCCTGGGCTAGTAGTGCAGTGTCAGGATGCCATCCCTGACCTGACAGGAGGGAGAGTGAGCAAAGGATGACAAGCACCTGGGGCTACAGCCCCCACTCTCTGATGCCGCAGAGGTTAGAGAGCCCTGAGAGGCATAAGGCCTGGCTTTCGTCACTGACAGCTGTCAGTGGCCACTATGGCTGGCTGTCCTGGTGGACAGAGTTGCCCCTGGGAGGAGGACAGCAGTCACACCACAGGGGTGGACCAGACCACACTACTGTGTTGGCCATGGTGGTACTGTCTGACTGCTAGGACACATCTGTGAGCAAAGAAAATTTAGGCGCTGCACAGATGGGGTCCAAAGTGAGGAGAAGGGTTTCCCATGGATTAGCTGAGTGAGCCCGAGAGTATGGTTACAGGGATCCAACTGGGTTCAGGGAGGCATAGAACCAGAATATACCCCTGCTGTTGTGGGCCAGGTTCCATGTTCTATCACCCCAAGCAGGGAAGCCCATCGATGTATTGATTGTTATACCCGGCTTTAGGCTGGAAGGGGGTTGTGTTGCAATTGGTCCTTTTTGCAGGGTTATCACCAAACTTTTTTGCCTTTACCTCATGCATTTTTGACTAGGTGATGGATTTCATTTTTATTGACTTCGATGCCTTGGGCACTTTGCCAGTGCTGATCAGTGTCAAAGTGCAAGTGCTCTCTGTGTAAATTGTAATTATGATTGGTTATCCCTGATTGGCACATTTAATTTACTGGTAAGCTCATAGTAAAATGCACTGAGTGTGCCAGGGCCTGTAAATCAAATGCTATTAGTGGGCCTGAAACACTCGTTGTAGCACCCACATGAGTTGCCCTGAAAATGTGTTATAGAACTACCACTGTAGTGTCTGCTCACGCAGTTTGTAACTGCCATGTTGACCTGGCAAGTGCACCCACTTGCCAGGCCCTAACCTTCCCTTTTCTCACATGTACGGCACCCCTCAGGTAAGCCCAAGTTACCCTCATGGGCAGGTTGCAGTGTATATGAAAAGAAGCACATGTACTGGAGTGTTTTACATTTCCTTATAGTGAGATTCTGTGTATTTCATTTTTCACTGTTGAAAGGCTGTCTGTCCCATGGGCTATCATTTGGACTCCACTGTAATATCTAACATGTGTAATTTGCAATTGGGACTGGATAGAGAATTGGATTGTAAGCTCTCTGAACTCAAAACGTATTAACACACCTTTTGGTAAAGGTGGTTTATAAACTGTGGGTTTGAAAATGGCACTTTTAGGAAGTGGGCATGTTCTTGCTTTACCATTTTGTGTGCCTCTGGCTGTTTGTGTAGCCACTTTCTGGTTTTGGAGTGGCAGGAGCTGGGGGTGTGCATTCACTCTAGACAGTCCCGGGGAGGGGTTAGGTGTGCCCTGCCTTTCCTTGGTGACTCATAGGTGGGTTGAATAGACCTGGTCTGCATTTAGAGTAGTGAGAGAGGTTTCACTAGCACCTGAGTAGGCTGTATCTCTTTTGCACAATGCTATCTCCACCTCCTGTAGAACAGCTGCGCCAGTGGGGACAGAACTGGTTTGGAATCAGCTCAGAGACCCTTGCCCCAAAGAACAAATAGAAAATGGGGTAGAAGTATTGGACCTTAAACCCCAGAGAATTAGATTACTTCTGGACTCAAGCGGAACCTCTGGAAAGGAGAAGAGCGGGAGAGCTGTAAGGAGGAATACTGTCTTTTTGCTGTGTGTGTTTTCCTGGGTTGGCCTGCAGTTGCTGCTTCTGCCAAGTAGAGGACAAAGACTGAAACTTTGCTGTGAACCTGCTTGAAGCAGAATCTCCAAGGGCTTGTGTGTGCTTGCCTCCTGTTCTGAAGTCTCAGGGCTGAAAGACTTTACCTGCACCCACTGACCAGCACCTGGACTCCTCTGTGGACTCATGTGTTCAAAAGGGCGGCAATTCCAGTTCCTGGGCCCTGAGAATTGTGTGGTTGGTGCTGCAAAGCAAGAAAAACATTTTTGTTGCCGTCAGCGATGCCACCAGTGAACCTGCGACCTGCACCAAGACCGGGGGCACCGCTTGTGAAGTGCACAATGGACCGCCCCAACTCCACTGCTGCTCCGACGTTCTTCGACGCCAGCCAATGCCTGAAGGTATTGGCCTGCCTGACACCTGTGCTTGCACTGATGCCGTCAGCACCAGTGCCAGCATCACATTATCGCTGAGCCGATAACTGATGAGGGTGACTTGACGAACTCTTTGATATCGCATTGCCTCACCGCAACTGATGCCTCATCGGCGACGACGCCTAACTTCCCCTGACCTAGATTCGATGCCTTGCCTCCTTACAGGCTCATCACCTCACCTCCCACATGGAAGAAAAGAACCGGCTTCGCCTCAGCTCCGATACCTCACCTCCACGACGCCATGCATCGTCTCGTCTATTGACTTTGTTTCCAAGATTCTGTTGTTTAGGGGTCCTTGTGACTCCGTGCCCGACCTCGCGGTCGGCACCGTATTTTGGATTTGTGACTGTCACGTCGTAATAGCCCCAGGTGGAGCTATCTTGGTTCTACATGTTCTACTTTTGAAGTTACCATTCTAGGGGCCAGATGTACGACCCTTGTAAATTGCGCCTCACAATTTGCGCTCGATTGCGAGTCACGAATTCAAAGGCGCAATTTACAATGTACTACAGTGTCAGAGACACTGATTGCGATTCCCAATGGGGTTGCAAAATGCGAGGCTCATTAATATTAATGAGTCACTCGCAATTTGCGACCCCATTGGGAATTGCTGGCCCTCCCAGGGATGGTGGTTTGCTGGGCTCAGCAGACCACCATGTCTGGGACTGCTCTTCAATAAAGCAGGTTTTTTTTTAAATGCAGGTGGTTTTCCTTAAAGGAAAACGGGATGCAGTTAAAAAAAAAATTGAAACGTTTTTGTTTCCTTTTTTAAGGGCACGTAGTGGTCCCTGGGACCACTGCCTGCCCCCCAAAAATATTTTCCTCTGCATTTGCAAAGGGTAAGGGGTCCCCTGGGGACCCCTTCCCTTTTGTGAGTGCATTACCACCCTCTTAAAGAGGGTGGTAATTTGCGAGTGTTTTGCGACCGCAATAGCGGTCGCAAAACATTCATACATGGCTTTGGGGTCGCTATTAGGAAGGGAACGCCCCTTCCTAATAGCGACTCGCAATTCCTAAATAGCGAGTCGCAAATAAATTGCGACTCGCTATTTAGGAATTGTACATGGCCCTGTGGCATTCTGCATGCGCAAACGGGTCACAAACCCATTTGCGCATGCAAAATAGGGTCGTACATCTGGCCCTAAAAGTATATCTTGGTACATGTATGTTGGATTTTTGGCCTTTTGGTCTTGTTTGGTTTAGATAAAGTTATTTAATTTTTCTGAACTGGTGTGGTGTCCATTTGTGGTGTTTACACTGTGTTACTGAATGTTTGGGTACAAATACTTTGCACATTGCCAACTCATGCCAAGCTACCAAGGGGTTGAGCAGGAGTTATCTGAAGTGTGTAACTCCCGCACCCTGACTAGAAGCAAGGATCTCTACTTGGACAAAGGTGCATACCTCTCCCAACTAGAGACCCCCATTTCTAACAGTAAAGAACAGAAAATGGGTGAGAACGAGAAGATCGTGAAGGTAAAGAAAACAAGAGAACTGATGGGAGATAAAATAGGAGGAGGGGGTTAGGTAAAGAAGACAGGAGAGGAGACAGGAATAGAAGAAGAATGTGAAGAAAAAGAAAAAAGAGAAAGAACACAGGAGGAGAAATGGACAGTTAAGTGAGTTCAGAGAAACGAAGGTAGGGATAGGAAATCAAATATAAAGGGCAGTACAGAGAAATAAATCAATTGAGACAAAGACTATAAAAGAGAGCAGCCAAGGGGGAGAGTGAGAGAACAACAGGATCTCAATGTAAGAGTGCAAGAAATCCACAAGTGCTAAACATGTTTCATGCTAACCATATTTGGTGAGGGCATTATTTACCTAATTATTTTTGACAGGACGTGATAGAATGTTGAAATGTAGATACAGTATGTTGGACAGCATACTGTAATCAAGCATAGCCAGTATACACAACTGTGGCAAGCTTACTCCCTTATCAGCAGTGCCAGGCCAGAAATCAAAATCAGCCCTGGCATGTTCAAACCAGCACCACCCTCTTGAAGGCTGAGCTTAGAATAGAATCCCTGTGTCGTGGTTGGATTATGGCAGCCCATCCTACACTGAAAGCAGCCCCTGGGAGGAATGGTGGAGTGGCCCAATGCTGCTTGTATAATACAAACCATAGAATCTGAACCTATTTTTGACTTGTACTTTAACCGGCTGTCGATTTACATAACTTTATGTTATTGCCTGACTTTCTCAGATGTGTCTGCAAAATTGACTTTTAGTCCTTCATTTATGTCCTGAATATTCCCCTTTTGTTCTGAATTCTTACAGTCGCTATCCAGAATTTGCCATTTATTGATTTCTGCTGTTGGCAAGCATCCTAGGCACATTGGCCATCTCTGCACTTACAAACATGAGTATGTGCATTGCTGCTGAATGGTGTCCCTTGGCCATTCAGCACATGTGAGATTGTATACTTGCAAACCTCCTTCGTCCGAGCCCCTGAGAGTGACTGACTGACTCCTATAGCAAGAGCCAACAACACACTTTCAGTGCTTCAGTCCAGCACTGGCGTACGAGGCAAAAATGCTCCTGTTAACCTAGTAGCTGCACCTGGGAGCTCAAGAAGCAGGTTCAGTGAGCACCCTTCCACCTCCTGGTCCTGGTGTAATGCACTGACTGCACCACTGATAGCTGTGCCCCTTATACTCAGCTTCCCTCCGGAGAGTCAGATAACTGTTGAACCTGTGAAGTCAGCGTGCCTGAAAGCATCCCCCACACTTAAACACATAACTCCACATGCACACATACTTTTGGCATGTGACTAGCCAATTCACACGCTGGAGCCAGAGTCGCTGAGCAGAGATGAGGACTGTGAGATCCTCTAATATTATAAGAAGGGGGGACTTTATACCCTGTTCTCCCTTCTTATAATAATAGAGGATCTCACAATCCTAGTAATGTATAAAGTACCCCGAATTAATACTTTAGTGCTTTTTAAGTAAAGCGAGTTCCAATGAGGAGTTGTGAGCTTACTCCTGGAAGATATGGCACAAAGTGACAGGATTTTCTTGGAGATAAAGCTTGCATTACGCACTTACAGCATCTGCAAATAACATTAAATTTAAGATATAACACATTTAAAATCCTAAACAGGTTAAAGAGAAAAAATAATATATGAAACAACATTTAAATGTTAAAAATAGGATAGGGGCACAAGGAATTATGTGTTTTTGAAATTTAAAGTAAAAAAGAGCCAAAGAGCACAAAAGCACCAATATTAAACTTTGTACACAGGTGTCCCTAGACACATTTTTAGGGCAGCTGCAATGGAGTACAAGCCAGGTAATCATAACAGGTCCTGTTAGAGAAAAGTGAATTTTAACTTCTCGCCTAATCTCAAACTGGAAGTCAAGATTTGTTTTATTTTATTTATTTATTGAATTTTTAAATTGTGCATTTCTTGCTGCACTGAACTAACCGTAGATTGGGCGGCACATAGTATCAGTCCATCAACCTCAGAGTCAAATAGAAGGAGGTCTGTCTGGCACCATGACATCTGATTTGACACCATGACGTGATTTGTCTGAGTTGAGTTTAAGAACTGCCTCTAGACAGTGCTTAATTTGTAAAATATTAAGTGCAGGTGCTCACATTTTTGGGGGGAGGCCACACCCACTTCCTCAGCTCCACCCACTTCCACCTCTGGCTCCACCCACTTACTCTACTGTCCCCCACCCACATCTCCTTAACGCACCCTCTCACATGCATTTCTACATGCAGCTCTTGGTGACAGGTAGACGTAGTAGCTCTATTAGTATTGTAACTTATAAACTGCAAGTAATAAAAGGATCTCCCCCACAAAAACAGTATCCCACTGAACTATTTATGTTGCACGTGCATTGTAATCTGCATGGTGCACGTGCTTTGAAGCATAAACCCTCTGCGCTACCTTATGATGAGTCAAAAGTAAACTTCCACTAGACAAAGCTCGATTCTCTGTCCATCAGTTCCATTAATCACCAGTTATATTGACATTTTTATTTTTGCCAGAAAATTGCTGGAGGCAAGGAATACTGTAGCAGGTGCTTTTAACTCCATCATATATTTGAGAAAATGGCGCCCCTCTGCCCCCGCCCCCTGCCCCCAAAGTCAACGCCCCAGTGCTGTAGCGCTGGTCACTCTGCCCTAGAGCTGGCCCTGTGCAGGCATGTGTAAGGTGCCTGTTGCAAATATTCACTGAGCCAGGTGCACACAATGTGGAGAAAAAGACAGATCTAAATTATTTCTGGACAGATGGAGGAATTCCGAACCTGCCACCGTTCTCTGACTCATCGCAGATGAAAATTGCAGATTCTAGATATTTTCATAAGATACAGTGATACAGTAACATAAGGAAGGGGAACGTAACAGCCAAACTCCCTCTTAGGTTACTACCGCCTTCTGTGCTGCCATTTGACTGTCTTGTGGGTCCTTCACAGCACGACATATCATATCAGTGAATGAAACAGCTTCCTAAGAATTGTCGAAGGGTGCCTCACTGCCTCTAATTAAATTACAGCTGTTAGTGAGGTAGTGGTACATAAAATTGTGGGCACTGCCGCACAATGCAGCGCCATTTGCCATTTCTTGTCGCATAATTTAATCAACGCTGTGCTGCATAAATTGGCTGTACTGCAGCCTACAAGATGCTCTTTGGCACACGATGTCACACTTTTTGGACAGGGTAACAACCTCACAGGACTGTGCTGCTTCGAGCAGCTTGGTGTCAAATCTGTGTGCACCACTGTCCCGCCGCAGCCCCCAACCACCCACGGCTACACGAGACGCTGCTGAATGCTGATTCCTTTCCCTTCTGCTCTGACCCTGGTCCCACGAAGTGCCCCCTGGGTGGGTGGGGGAGGGAGTTAGTGTGTCTTCTTCCCCATGCTTGCCCCGGGAAGGACAGATTGCTACAGATAGGCCCGGTCGCCTCCCATGACAGAGGATGTTTTCACAGGTGCCCCACAAGGCAGCTCCCACCCCTCGTTAACCCATCTCCTTCAAGCTGTGGCAGCCAGCAGCCCTCGCCAGCAGTGGTGCAGCGACGTGGAATGGTCCTTAAAGGAAGTGGGGAAGGTGCCCAATAGTAAAATACAACCATATATACAGAGGAATACCCTCCTTCATTCTTGAACCTGGGTGCCACTGGACCTGTTGCACTAATGAGCAGTAGCGTGGCCAGTGCGTCATGGACCCTCGTGCAAGGATGGAAATGGGGGCCCTGGCTGCAGTTTGAATTATACAGCACAGCAATAACCATGGCTCAGGTAGGCCCCTCAGGCCTCTGTGTCCCGGTGCCATTGCACTTGCTGCCCCTGCTAATGAGAGCTACGTCTCTGCTCTCCAGACTCTCGGTTCTCAGGTGGGGGTTGGGCGGCTGTGGGTGAACAGAGCCCTACATCAGACATAGGGCTGGACCCGGCAGCTGTATGAGGACAGAGGTGGCCCCTGACAAGGCCCGGGCGGCTATGTGCAAACCTAGTTACCGGGCGGCTATGTGAGACCAGAGCCCGGACTGCAGTCACTGGCGGGGCGTGACGCCTTCGCTGGAATGGAGGCCGAAGCCCAGCCTCGAAGCCGGGAGGTTATGAGAGGCCAGAGCCTTGACTTCAAACAACTGCCAGGTGTCTATGAGCGAACAGAGCCCGGGCACTAGACACCGGGCTGTGCGATTATGAAGGAATAGAGCCCAGGCTCCCTGACACGGGGGCCTGGCGCCTATGAGAGAATAAAGACTGAACTCCTCCAGGCCAGGCGGCTATGCAAGAATAGAGCCCGAAGCCAAGACGTGGGGCAGGTTGGTTACAGGCAGTTTGCGTGTGTGCCTCATGATAAGGTGGGAAGCTGTGGTGAGGCATCGAATTTTAAAACATTTGCGGCGCGGCAGGCGCGCACACTGTCACTGCTTTTTCCCACACAAATGAGAATGTCACCCATTTGTGCTGAAAATTGCCCAAACGATGCAGTTCTAAGATGAGAGGTGATCCGCATGCGATATTTTCTTGGAGGTTGAAGTGCAGAGCAATATCTGGGAAATTAGGTTTGCTTTCTTTTTTCCAAACCGGATTGCAGTTTCTCAATATGGCAGCAAAGATAACATTCACGGTGGGGCCACGCTGCGTTATTCCCATCAGCATGTCAGAGCTCTGATCAAGGGAGAGGGGGACATTAATGGCATATGACGAGCTCTTTGGGAATCACACTCAAAACACAACATTTTAACGAGTTTTATTCAGTGAGCATGAACCACGTTGCCACCGTGTGATCTCACAAAAAATAGTCATGGTACATTTTAAGCTCCATTACTTTACACTATTAGCAGTGTGTTACAAAATCAATACTTACTGGCATAACATTGCCTTTAATTAATCCGAAGCGTGAGGCCTGCTGCAGCTTCAAGAGTCCTGAGTCCCTACCACTGCTTGCTTTGATCAACTGAGCTGCGGCTGCGCAGTATGCTGGGGCGGGGAAAAGTGTAGACACAGTCTGCATTGGTCCAAGTCAGGACACCTGACTTGACGATTCAACGCCAACGAGGGACGGGCTAATTTTGTTTTGCAAGCGTGAGTGGTCATTTGTAATGCACTAGCGCTGCACTACTATGTTTGCTGGACCTGTCACCAGGCTGTTACACTGCCTGAGGCAGGGACCCACGCAGTTTCTGGTGGTGTGTGTCAGTGTCTGTGCCTCATGATAAGGAGGGCAGCCTCGGCGCAGCATCGAATTTTAAAAAGTTTACGCACAGGTGAGAAACATCAGGGGGTTTGTTGTCACGATTATGAAGGACTAAAATGAGAGACAACCATCATATGAATTGGCAGGTATTTCATAGACCCGGCCCTAAGTAATAAGTGCCAGTGCTAAGCACCGGAAAGCTCCGGCACAAATTAAGCACTGCTCGGTAGTATCTAAGGAGGCTAGTCAGACTGGACTCTGCTGCAGCGTATTTTACAATAAAATAGCTTGGTTTGTATTCTCTACTGCGTCACCGACTCTTCATTTCTTGGAAGGCCGAGAGGAGGTCGTGAGTGACCCGGGTGGCCCTAATCGGGTCACTTCCTTCAGTTGGCGCCCGAACAGGGACTCCACCAGGTGACCCACCTCGCCTGTAGTCGGGTTGTAGGGGTCGGGGTTGCGTCCGGTCAGATGGGCGGATCGGGGTACCCCGCACAATTGAGTCTAGTTCTTACGGCTGCCCCGTCTGTCTGATCGGGGGCTCCTCATCTAGTGGTCGCCTCGGCTGGGGTCCTGAAAATGCGAAACCCTTGGATTTGACCGTTTGGTCCGAAGAGTCGGCAGTGGAGAATAACATTGATTAACCTGTGTGCACCAGGTGAGTTTGTCTTGTCTCTTGGTATCTTGAATATGGTCTGAGGACCATTCTTGGCTTCTTTGAACTTGGTGGGTCTGTGGACCCTTGGGATACAGAGTGTTTGCGAACGCTCTGCCAGGCCACTTGCTGTATTTGGTTTACTCTTGAAAAGGCCTGGGGCTAGAGCCTATCTTCTTGTCTTGGTACAGTCTTCGGACTGTCTTGGTGCAGTCTCCGGACTGTCTTGTCTTGGTACAGTTTCCGGACTGTCTTGTTTTGGTGTAGTCTGAGGACTGTCTTGGTTTGAGGACCGTTTTTGGGACAAGCACTTGAATTGTTTGGGTTCTTTGTGAACATGGTGCACCATTAGTTTGTTTTTGGTACGGTCTGTGGACTGTCTTTTGGGAAAAGGTACTTGCAATTGCTTTGCCAGGCAAAATAATAAATTTGGTTATTTCTTGAAAATGCCTGGAGTGAGCTTAATTTGTTCTCATGTTGTTGTTGTTACTTTGCAGATGCCCATTGGAAGAAGATCAGCCCGTGCCTCTAGGAGGCACTGTAATATTGATGCACGCAAAGAATGGCCTTGGCCCTATTATGTTTGGTACACTATGGCACAAATATACCAGGGACAATACTGAGCTGAAATGGCCATTGAGGGGCACTTTTGATCAGAAATAATAGTAAGAATATACATTTGTTTTGACATAGGAAGAGTGCAAAATAAGAAAATAATAGCGCATAATGTAATAAAAAGGGGGGCGGTGGGTTGGTGGCACCCAGATTTCACTTAGAGTTTGTGAGTTACAGACATGAGCTGCATTTTGAAAATGGCACGCAGGAATATGGGGCAATGCTCAATTAATTAATTCAGGGTTGATTTGAGTGTATTTAATTTAGGCTTGACCTCACTATAGAATGTGCATTTAATTTAGGAAATATGTTTTAAACTTTCAAGGTAGTATGTATTTTTGCTGAATAGGAACGCATTTTTAAAGTGTGAAGAAAAAGTTGAAACACAAAGATCGTGATTCAGTCTGCTTTGGGAGGCTCGCTGTTCATTCAGCCTTGAGATAAGAATGGAATTACCAATGACAGGAGTTTTTCAAGCTCAGATGCTCCCTCGAAATATGGAGAATGCTAAAATTATTTTAAATAAGTTGTCCAGGGCAAATGTGAATTCTTTTCAGAAAGAAAATAAGAACATTGAAGATGAGATTTTTGGTTCTAACATTTCTGGCATTACTAAGTCCATTGTGGCAACGTTGGAAGGTCCAGATTTACCCCACTTAGGAAAGAATATCAGAGTTGTAGGAGTTTTAAAAGAGAAATTGCAAAGTCAGTTTTAGAGAGGGTTGCAGCAACAATAGTGTCATTTGAGAAAGGTTACAAATTTGTTGTTTGGGACTCAATGGGTTCGTGTGAGAGATGTGTGGAATGTGATAAAAAATATGAGCCTTTTGGGCAACAGCTTGTCTTTAGGAATTGTGTTTGGTTTCTAGGAGCGGTGTTTTCAAAAAATGCTGCTCCGCAGATTTTGTGTGATCTCAACAAGGATACTTATTTTGCTGGACCGCATTGTCATGCCTTTGGGTTCTCTTATTCCGCCGAGGAAAGGGCCGGGGGTAAGTCAGCGGCTTGTTGCCAGAGGATAGATGAGAGTGTGTCTGATGTTTTTACTTGACTTGAAGGTGTTCTTAGATTATAGTGGGCTGGAGTTGCCTCCTGAAAAGGGATTTGATTGTACATTCACAGATTCGTTCCTAATGTGTTTTCTGAAATAGCGGCCTGGTTGTAGACATTTGAGAGTACTTGGTCTACGTTGCCTCTTTCTGTTACATATTTAACATAGCACAATAATATGACTGTTTCAATGGGTTTTTCGGATGTATTAGATGTAACACACATTTTGCGCCCTCTTGCTTTGACCATTGGTCCCTTTTCTTTTTTTCAGTGGACTCTCAGTTTGTGTTAATATCTAATTGTGGTGAGAATGTGATGGGTTTGGCGTCCTACTATTACTGCTCTCAGGCAGGTGAATGTCTGATGATGGGCCTTAATGTAAGCAATGAATAGTGTTTTCCCTCCCCCCCTGTGTCTTGCAAATGCGCCATTCACTCTGTGGGCAACAGGCGATGCCGAGGTGGGATTGCTACAGATACCGCTGGTTTGGACCTAAGCAATAGGCAATGCTACTTTGCCTTGTATCCCTTACTGCCGGATATATTGGGCGGGGTGGCAAGCCTTGTTGTGCATGATGCAGGATTGGTTGAGAAAGGTGTTGGTGAGGAGGCGACTGTTAAATAGTAATAGCCCCATTTTTTTTATTGTGTCTACAATTTTGTTATTGATTGGTGTGAGGTTAATGAAAAGGTGGTTTTCCAACTTCCTGCTGTTCTAGCCATTGCTATGCTTCTGCTAATGGTTCTTTTTGCTGCTCAATATTTTTCTATCACAGATCTAAAATACATTCTTTGGTGGTACTATTTATTTCAATAATAGGTCTTTGTCCGGATTCAAATTGACTGGTAGGAGCTTTGTTAGGCTCTGCTGCGCTTCTTAGGACTATGCAGAAAAACAGAGCATCCAATGTTTCAGATGCAGGGCAAAGCTGTAGGGACAGTACAGTTAAACAGTTGTTGCATTTGGCTTCGAATGGCCATGAAGAATGCTTTTCAAGAGGTAAGTATTGTCGACAGGAGGTCACCTACTTCGGTCACCTACTGTCGAAGGGGGGGTAGGAGATTAGCCCCTTGGCGAGTTAACACATTAAATGAGGTGCATGGGGTGCATGACTTGGGCAACTACAAACTGCGCTTTCTTTGGCTTCTGTGCTTGGTACACAAATTGTTGCATGCCGTTTTCTGTTGTAAGTACACGAGACGGATTGTTGCATGCTTTCTGTCTCTGATGCTACTGCAAGAGCCCTCCCGAGCTGTCTAGGGGGCGGTCATGACGGTGGCCGTCTCCATAGGACAATCGATTGGACTCATTTTAGCTGCTGATTTCACAGATATGGTACTCCATGCTGTGACCACACCCTTGAATAAAAAGAGACACAGCACCTCACCAGTGCGCGTCTAGCTAGTTATAAATTAGCATTGTTCGCCTAAATTGTCATGATTGAAGGAGGTGCCACTTTGAATTCAGCCATGTTACTGCCCCTCCCTTCTGCCTAATGATGGAATTGAAAAGGAGAAGGAGATGAAAAGACGGGTAGACTGGACTGATGATCCCTTATCTGATCTTTAAGGGGAACTATATGTCAGTGGCTCTTGTTTAAATTCCCAGGTGGCACCACCACTATTGCTCATGTTACTGCAACACTACATACAGTCGCAGAGACACCACGAGTCCCTTATCAGTTAGCCCGAGTTACTGGGTTGTGAATTGTAAGTAAGTGTAGTGCCCACCGGAAAGTAACTGATGATGTGGGAAGGGATAATGCGTTTGCAGATCAGGCGGCTAAGGAAAATGATCAAAATGAAATGAAAAGAATGTTTATAGCAGGCCCTGCTGGGTGGGTACCGGAAGTCACGATGTTTGAATAGAGAGTATGGCATAATTGAAAGGACAAGGGATGGTAAATTAATAGGCCAGGGAAGAAAGAAGAATGTTGTCAGATGCATATGTATTTCCTGTGGGTATGATGAGACATTGCTCAGCCCGTGTACTGTGTAGTGCGCATGATGCACAATTCTGGAAGGGGTATCCAGATGCCCCCGGTAATTTCGCACCACACATTTTTCCCTTTTTGAGGTTCTTCAGATGCATAATATAGGAATAGACAGATATAATGATTCGAAGGATGTCCTGATTGTTCTTTATGAGTTTAGCAAATGGATTGAGGCTTACCCCACTACTTAATGTTGAGGAAAAAAAACATTATATAAAGTTTTATCCTTGCCAGTTAACTGAAAGTTTGCATTCTATCCACTAATAGGTCCGGGACACCCTGCAGTCAAATCAAAGGGGCCCGGACGTGATGCACAGCCAGGCTGCTCGTTATAGACCATCCACTTGAATATGATTGAGGCGGAGCTGCAGAGCAAAGAAGTGCTGGATGAGGCAGGACCACCAAAGAAAGGAAAGAAGGAGGGGCTATCCAGGAGCCCCAGTCTGTTGGTCCACCTGTGATTAAGTCCCAGCCCATTAAGCCGCTGCCCCTTGGTCCCCTTGAGTCTGACCCCCTTTTTCCTTTTTCCTAACCCCTCTATGCCTGGAGTGTTGAGGTACAATTTGCGCCCCTGCAGGAGGAACAGTGCACCAAAGGGAAAGTCAGGTTAGTAGGGATGGACTGTATTGCTGAAGAATAGGGTGCATGTACCCTGTCCGTGGTACCAACGATAGCTTAGGGAAAGTAAGATTGGTGCATTGTTTGGACAGTCAACGAACAGGGCAAATGGACTGTGATTCTAAAGAAAGAAATACCTTGCCCTGCAACGTTGGATCTGGATCCGAGCTAGACGAACAGCTCCACCGCCGGTGCTCAAAAGTGCCTACGCCTAATGAACGATAGGGGTCCTCCAGCGGGACCCAGATGGGCGCTGGGAACTTTGTCCCATTTCCTTGCTTTAGCCCCATTCGCTCCATTGCATGTCCTTTCCTCTAATGACAATAAGTCTGCCTTGAACATTACTTCATAATGTTTACTTTACTTATGGATCGCACACTCATGTTTTGCCTATGAGGGAATGGTCCGACAGTTGTTGTCTCTCTTTTCTTTTTCCCCAATATTTGTTGCCTCGTCTATGCATCATACATTCTATCAGCTACAACGTGAAAGTATGTTTCTGCCCTGAGCCAAAAGGGTTGCTGATGCGAAGAATATGCCACTTTATGCACTGTCTCCCAGCCTGTTGTGCCTGCTTTGTATCAATGCCGACACCGCGGCGCGTGTTAGCCTCATGGAGTATTTAGGTCCGACAGATAGTCCATAAGTTAGCAACAGTAGCCTGTGATTGAACAGTTTTTCCTATCTTTAGAATTGTAAAGACCCTTACCTGATAGCAAGAATAAATATTAGCTAGTGAATGCTAAAAGGAGGGTCTGTTAGAATTGAATGCGTTATTGCTCCATCACTTATGCTTTACACTGTATGATGTTAGCATTCATGTAGCTACTTTGTATTAATCACTATTGCATACGTGTGTAATCAATCCCATCAAACATTGTGTGAGTAAGGGTTGCCATGTGTGCCGCCGAAATTTTCTATTATGCAGCCACCATTTTGCTCTATGATTGAAACTAAGCTTCTGTCTCATGTTGCTTGCCTCAGCAGAAAACTGCTTGGATGCATTTGCATCTCCAAGGTTAGGCCTCACTGAAGTATAAGAAAGTTGCTCGTTAGCGCATACCTTTCCCTGCAGATAGAGGTTTGCTCCCACTGTTCCAGCTGCAGGCACGGACTGTATGACCTTGCCAGAGAGATAGTGTGTGCCTGGTCTCAGACTCTTAGGTCATCTCTGTGTGCCCCTTTGTTCTTTGCTGCTCCCTGTGGAAAGTTACAGAGTGGGCGTGTCACTGCCCAGTTGTAGAAATGTATAACTGTTACCTTTATGCTGGGGAAAGTCAGTCCCTCGGTAGCATCTAAGGAGGCTAGTCAGACTGGACTCCGCTGCAGCGTATTTTACAATAAAATAGCTTGGTTTGTATTCTCTACTGCGTCACCGACTCTTCATTTCTTGTAAGGCCGAGAGGAGGTCGTGTGTGACCCGGATGGCCCTAATCGGGTCACTTCCTTCACTACTATTTGAAAATTTTAAGTGGATTCTGACTTCATTTTGTCTTGGGCCTACTTAGAAAATGGCAACCTTTTGCTTCCTAGGTTTAAAACATGGTGATCTTTTCCTTCTTGGGGAACATATATATGTCATATCCCTTTGACCTGTAAATATGTCACATTCTTCTGATCCTAAAGTGTAAAGATGTCATATCACCCCTGTAATGCCATATGAAAGTTGTCATATCCTCTCGGTAGTGCTATAAATAAAAATTTCTTGTGCGCCAGCATTCTAGAAAAGGTGCCTTTTCCAAGGTCCTATAACAGATACAACGCAAATAGTGAAGTCGGTATTGATGTATTTCTACCTTATTAGTACATATATCAAATACATCAAATGAAAAATATTAAGCCAGTACAGTCCTTAAGAAAGACACGACTGGTCAGTTTAAGATAAAAACCATTTGAAATCACCGTCAAATCAGTGAGGTCTTTGCCCCAGGTTATCATACCAGACATTGTCCGAGTTTCTCCCGAAAGGACTTGCCAGATCAAAGTGCTGCTGCAGCCTCCAGTCCCATGCTGAATGCAGATAATGCCCGGAGATGAAAAGAGCTGAACACAGCTGTCGCGCATTTTCTTTTGAGAGAGCACTCACTTCCAGCTCTCCCTATAAATACAGCACTTTGCTGTTAACAGGTATGCAGTGCATTGTCTCACAAGAAAGTTTAGATGCACACAAATCCACCCCATGATCTCATAGTGTGTCACATAGAAGTAGATGTCAAGGGGTTAGGTTGCTAGGTTGATAAATTCATTTCTTGCTATGTTAGAAATGTTCATATTAATCACTTTGTCATGTGCCTCAGTGCCGTATTAATCATATTCCTGTGTAGTTATGTTTTGTGTGCTAAGCAACAGAATTAGAACACCAGCCACACCAGCGGGACCAGGGGACTACCTGTCTCGGTTTTCCTTGCGGCCGCGAGCCGCCGACGACACTGTTTCCACGCCCAGAGGTGCAAAGAAAAGCCACCAGGCACTCCCGCAGCATGGGAACACCAGCGGGACCAGGGGACTACCAGTCCCGGTTTTCCTTGCGGCTGCGAGCCGCCGACAACGCTGTTTCCGCGACCGGAGGCGCAAAGAAAAGCCACCAGGCACTCCCGCAGCGCGGAATGTGGCCGGGCTGTGCCCGGGCCGCGCCCGGGCCAAGGGCAGGCCCGTCTGCGCCCGTCAAAGCCTGGAAGAGGCTGGGCTGGGCCCCCCCTGAGAACTGTCCCAGGATCCATCCCGACCCATGTCCAGTGGAGTTTTCAGGTTGCATCTACGAAAGGAGGTACAGTGTCATCCCCCCGAACTTTTCTCCATGGTGCAGTGATCTGTGGCTGAAGTCTCCTGTTGTGTCTTGTTTGCTGAGTTCTCGCCTGACTATTCTGCCTTTTTCCATTTTTTTCCATTCTAAATCATCTTAGTCTATAAGCATGGGTAAGAGGAAGGGGGTCTCCAGTATTCCTAGTGCGTTACCTCCTCCACGCACCTGCTCGACCATTGACAACATTTTAAACCGGGCAGTTGATATGGTTTCCAATGAAATAAGCCTGGTGGAGTGCCGTCTGTCTCTCACTTCTGACGAAATTGCTGTAACTGCCCCCTTGCCTATCAGCCAAAGTTGTATTCCCGGTATCAGCATAGCCTGCCTGGGGGCTGGGTCCCCAGCGCAAGGAAAGGGAACCGATTCTATCATTACTGGGCCAGGGGGTGGTGATCATCTCTGTGAATTTGAAGTCGAGGGTGGCCCAAACTCCAAGCGCAGGAGGAAAACTGCCAAATCAACGAAATCCAGAAATCCTGGTGTAACCGACAAAACGGCTCCACGCATCAGGGTAGGCAATGATGAAATGACTGGGTCCTTGTCCGTGGCAAATGAAATGACTTAGCGCTAACTCAGTATGCGTATTGGTGAACTCTTGGACTCCAAATTGCGCCCCATTATTGACCGACTAGCCCAAATTGAAGCTAATGTGGCGAAGCACTTGGAGTTTAAGCACTCCATATCTACTCAGTATTCGGTCTCTGATTTTCCCCCCATAATACCTGATCAGAGTATGGAAGTGCAACTCCCTTTGGTTAAACTACCTGAAAAGTAACTGGCATCACGTACTTCGCGTCAGGCAACCCTTCCCGTGATTGATCTCCCCCCTGCATCTGCTCCTTATGTTGTTGCCTTGACCAACGTTCCCAAGCTCGCAGCAGACAGTATGGAAACCACTAGGGGTCTAATGAACAAATCCATTCACTGGCTGAATAATAACGTTGCAGGAAACTGGGATGTCTCAAAAGAGATCTTGATGGCAAGGTGGGTGGGGGGGGATAGGCGGGGGGAATGGGCACAATGGTGATGTTATTGTGGTTCATTTTCACAATCCTTTTGTTGTCCAGGAAATATTGCATAAAGCAAGTGTAGGAATGGTTAAACTTAGTTCCGTCAAGATACTGCCACTTCGTTTTTCTTATCAGCATCTTGTTGACCCCCCCCCCTGTTTTCCTGGCGGCTTGACATCACCTACAAGTGTGTTACCCAGTCTCCCTCCTCAAACGAAACTCCCCCTGAAAAAAAGGTTCTCAGCTCTGGCCGGGTTGGAGGACATCGATTGACGGTTTAGGGATGAGCATGGTTGCTCCGGTCAACTTGTGAAGAGCGGTGCACCTGAGTATCTCATCCCTGATGATCAATTGTCTACTAATTTTATTCTGGTCCATTCTCACACAGAGCTTGGTGTTCAGGATAAGGGTAGGGCACCCGATTGTTCAATTGCTACTGCACACTTTATCAAGATATCACTACCAACCTTTCACTTCACAGGGTGCGGATTTCTAGAGAAGGTGGGGGTAACTGATGGCTCCTTCCCTACTGCCACTTTTCCAGACAACTCCACTCTGAATTATCCCCACATAGGGCTTGGGGCACTGGAAAAGGGCAGGGCACTCGATGGTTCAATTGTAGTTGCTTTATCGTCTCCTACCCTCCAACTGAACTTCCTTTCCCCAAGGTCTGATATGAGTATCTGCTTGGATGAAGGCCCAATAGCGAATGCCCGTCTAAATCCTTTAAGTTGGAACATTGCGGGCCTAGCCTATAAAATCTCGATTGATGGTTGGCGATCATTTATCGCAAACTTTGATATAGTTTTCCTGCAGGAAACCAAGGAGGTTTCATGTGCTTCACCCTGCCTGCGACTCCATCTTCATCTGGCAGAGCAAAGGGGGGCTTAACCGCCTGGTTTAAAGTTAATATTGGCTGCTTGGTTCTACCTATTCATCAGGAGCGAGGGGAAGCACAGGCCTTCTGCCTTAGCTAGAAAGACACCCATAAGATATATCTGATACATTTCTATAATAACAACTTCTCGAGTAAGGGTGATTGCCACTTTCAAGTTCTTTTTGCTGCGATTGATAAGCTTGTAGAGAAAGAGGCAAGGGCGGAATGCCCCCTTAGGTTGATGGTGGCGGGGGACTTCAATGCTAAACTGGGGCATTATCCGTCCATATCTCCAATTACCTTTGACCCACTTGCCCGAGACCTTGATTGTAATGTGATGGACTCAAGGGGGCGGGCCCCTTTCTCTCTCCTGGCGGAACGGGCCTGGTCAACAAGGTCCCTAATTTTTCTGAACATTATATTCAAACCTATATAGGGCAGGGCGCTGGGAGCACTATTGATTATATTTTTACTTCTTGGAGCATGTCCCCAATTATTAACAACTGTGAGGTCCTTGTTCAGACCTATAGTGACCATAATCCTATTTCTGCTAAGATACAGTTGTCATATGTGCAACCCAAGTCAAATTCTTTGCCTCCCCAAGACATATCTACCAAGGATGCAGGGCGCAGGATGGTTTGGCACACCGCGAACCTGGAGAGCATGATGCTCCCAGTTATACGTAATAGTACTGATCTGGTGAATAGCTGTAATTGTGTACCTTGTGACCCGGCCCTCATCCTAACTGACGTTTCCAATCTTTTAGCAAAGATAAAAATGCTGCTTTCCAGACCCAATGTTCAGCCGCGTCGCCTTGCTAAATCATGGTTCGATAAAGCATGCAGAGAAGCAAATGTTTCCTTACGTAGGGCCCTAAAGCAATTCCCTAGAGATCAGTGTGCATTCAGGGAAAGTAGAAAGTTATACCAGCTAGCCATTAAAAGAAGGAAGTCGGCAATGACGGAGGAGAAATGGGAATCTATCATAGGAGCTTGGCATTCGAAGGACCCACAAGCTTCCTGGAAGGCTGTGCGGTCTGTTTTGTCCCCTATCTTAGCAACAGACAAAGTAACAACTCATATTTCGGCTGAGGTATGAGCGGCGCGCTTTACGGGGCTGTATTTTACCGACCGTCAGGCGGTCAATGCCACAGAGCAGTTGCCCCCCATGTGCCCAAAACTTGTTTTTAATGAGGAAGAGGTTCTCAAAGCAATTGCAGACAGTAGATGTAAGAAGGCTCCGGGGCCAGATGGAATCCCACTTGATCTATTCAGGGAAGACCCAGTGTTCTGGACCCCAGTCCTTACTTCGGGTATTTAACTCTATCTGTAGTGAGGGGGTGCCCAGATCGTGGCGGTCATCTATAATCGTCCTTGTTTTAAAAAAAGGATCCATGCATGATGTCAAATGTTATCGCCCGATATCCCTCCTAGATTCCTCTGTTAAAATTATTGGGAGAGTTGTACTGGATCGTCTACTGGATTGGATTAATGTGAATAGCATACTTGCACCAAGTCAGTACGGGTTCAGAAAGGGGCTCGGGACGATTGAGCAGTGCCTTAACCTTCACCTCATTGTGGCAAAATACAAATATGCAAAGGGTGTTTCCACACACTTGGCGTTCATGCACTTGTCCAGCACATTTGATTACGTTTCCCATTCAAAGCTGTGGGTCATCGGGGGCGTGGCTAGCCAACACCCAAGATGGCCGCACCGGAGTAGAGCTCCGATCGCCACCTAAGTAATTTTCCCCCCACATCCGTCTAAATTATCCGGAGAGCCCACCATTGTTGCAGACCCGGGGCTCCTTGAGTTCAGGAGTCACCCGGTCTGCCAACGATGAAGATCCGTCATCTCTGCCCCGAGATATCGGCGCCGGGGCCGTGTGCCGGGAAGAGGAGGAGGTCTCTGCCGTGACGGCGCTTGGTGCCTTACTGCGTGGCATCAGCTGCTCGCGAGTGGGCCCGCAGGCCCTGGATTGTGTCCCCTCTAGACATCCCTGCTTATTTTTGGCTAGGGGCATACCTTGGCTTCTGGTGTGCCCCCAACTGCTCGTCTCCTGCGGGTGTCTAGCGAGCCTCCTGCTATAGACAGACGCAGCGTCGTGCCGGGTGGGCTCCGGCACAAGCAGACTTTGCAGTAACGCCTCAGGTGCCGCTGACCTACCCTCGGTCTTGGAGCAGACAGCGGGGGTGATCTCGGATTCCCCCCCTCATCGGTACTGTTGTTGCATCGAGTGCTCGGCGCCTGACGCACTCGTCCCTTCTTCACCTCGACGGCCTGGCATTGCGTCCTCACACTGTGCCCCTCCCCCATGGTGGACAATAGACCCAGGCGTGACCTCCTTGCTGTGATTCATGGAGGGCACGCGCTGAGGGACTGTAGCCAGCGGGGCCTCCGCTCCTCACGACAACCGGTGGGCATGGCGTTGGTCTAGGCGCTGACTGAGGGACCGAGCTCGGCTCTATTATAGCCCAGAACCGCAACTATACAGCAGTTGTGAAGCTGAGGAGTCTATTCCCTGAGGCCCCTACCGGGGTGGAGCTCCGCTGGTGCTTAGTGGTGGAGAGCGGAGTGTCTGTACCTCCTCCTGATTACTGTACGCATTTCGTCTCCTGCATCTGCGCCCCACTACCTCCCATATCTGGGGTCCTGCTTTGACAGTTGGTCCGCCGCAATGGCCACCGCTAAAGGTTCCAGGCAGACTCAGCTGCTGAAACTCACAAAGTTTGCCCACTCTAAGCCCGACGCTGCGGACGAGAAGCGGGATGAGCTTGAAGCGACACAACAAATAGATGGAGGGGGCCCGACATTAGTGGACATCATGGAGGCCATTCAGGGGGTTCGATCGGCGCTGGAGCAAAAGATCGATACGGTGACGACTGAAGTCACCCTTATACGCGCCGACCTCCGCAACATGGGCGACAGGGTCAAGGCGACCGAAGAGTCAGTCAGCACGCTCCAAACATCCACGAAAACCCTCGAATCATCGGTTCAGCGACTACAGGCCCAAACATCGGACCTTGAGGCGAGACTGGAGGATTATGAGGGACGCGCACGCAGAAACAACGTGCAAATTTTGGGGGTTCCCGAGAGGGCAGAGGGGCGAGCCACTGATCTTTTTGTCGAGGACTTAATTCAGAATCACCTACAGCCTCGGTCCCTCTCACAGTACTTCTCAGTGGAGCGGGCTCATAGAGTGACTGATTGTAGGTGGGATTCACCCCACAGCTGTGGCCCAACCTACCTCTTCCTAGCGGCGAGAGCCCCCGCTGTGCAGCAGAGACTATGGAGATCGACTGGCCCCATGTGGGCAGGGGTGACTATGCTTTGAGACACAATGACTGTTGTTTGTACCTTTCTTACACATAGAGTATCTTCGTTTAACGGCCAAGCACGTTCACGCATTAGTTACACCGCAATTAACTACTGTCTGGGGTTAGACTGCTGATGGAGGTTATTTGGGTACCATGTTAGGTTTGTTTTTTTCGTTCTGGGCATGCTATATCAAGGGCTCACATAGTAGTTGCTTTGGGGGAACGAGGTCATACACTTGAGTGGTTTCGGCTGTGTAGCGTTCCCCTTTACATAGTATATTTGTCCTGGGTATACAGGCGCTCTGCAAAATTGGGGGGTGGGCAGTTCTGCGTCCACGTTGCAAGGAGGCAGGGTGGGGGGGGTTCCAGGGTTTGTTAATGGGTTTTGTTGCAGTTCTCACATGTGTGTTCAGTGCAGCCTAGTAGATGTTGCTTCCTTCAATGCACCTTGGGTCGTCAGCAATGTGCTTAATTGTTGTTTGCATACTATATACCTATTGCCGCACACACTATCACTTATAGGGGGAGGTAAGATGGACCATCACTATTGTCTCTTTGTTGTCCTATGTGAGGGAGTGCCCCTTGCCCCATGTGTACATGAGCATTGATCAGGGAGCGGCTCCACCTTTGGGCTGCCTTAAATTACTCTCCTGGAATGTGAACGGCTTGGGTGATCGTATTAAGCGGGGAATAGTATTGCAATATCCGAAGCGACACGCCCCTGATCTTGCCCTACTCCAAGAAACCCATATCCAGGGGACCTCCTACTGCGCACTCAACAGATGGGGATATAAGCTGGTGGCTCACGCGGGCTATGCTAAGGGGTCCAGAGGGGTTGGTATCTTGGTACGTAACTCCCGCCCCTTACAAATTCAAAAGGTTACTCGGGACCCACTGGGTAGGTTTGTCATGGCCTCGGGGCATTGGGAGGGTAGGCCCCTTAATGTGACCTCCCTATACGTGCCCCCCAGACTCCACTCTCCTGCTCTAACTGACCTGGGATCGCATATGTTGAGCCTGCCTGAGGGTGATGTATTGGTGGGGGGAGATTTCAATGCAGCTCTTAACGGGGATCTAGACCGACTACCGCCCAAAAGAGGGGAACCACCTGGGAAATTATTAGCAGACTTCCTTGAGGCACTGGGCCTGATAGACATATGGAGAATCTGTAACCCCACTACCAAAGAATACACTTTCCATTCTGGGATGCATGGGAGTCTGTCCTGCATAGATTATCCCTTCTGCAAAGCCTCCCAACTCCCCATGTTTGGCGAGACCTCCTTCCTTCCTAGCGGTATTTCAGACCATTCCCCAGTTCTGACGTGCTATGGGGGTGTTCCACCCCCCACTCGTCACGAGATGGTTCTTAATCCCTGGTATCTGAGAGTACCGAGGATAAGAGACAAACTGGCGGAGGCTACCCAAAATTTCTTCACCGAAAATGATGGTTCAGTTGACTCAGACGTGACGTTATGGGAGGCTTACAAGACGGTGATCCGGGGTTGCGGGGTGGCTGCGGTTGCAGGTCACAGAAAGGAGAAATGGAAGCAACTGGAGGAGATAGAGAAAGAGGTGGCCCTTCTCAAATGCGATTTGGTGGCATCAGGCACACCAGATACCACACACAAACTATCTATAAAACAAAAGGAATACAGGGACATCGCAGAAGAGGCGGCAAGGGCCCAATACCGAGCCACTCAACATCGGGTTTACGATATAGGCGACAAGGCCAGCAAATTATTAGCGTGGCTAAACAAGACGGAGTTGGCCAATAGGTGGGTGGCTCAGATCACGGACCGGGTAGGCGCGAAATACAGGATAGAACTGGAATAGCTGGGGCATTCGCCGATCATTTTGAGCGGGTTTACACCACCACGCAGACATCCACCCAAGTGGAGGCGGCGGAACTGCTAGCCACTCTGCCTCTGCCCATTTTGGATTCCCAAGATGTTAAAGATCTTGACGCCGCCTTCACAGCCGAAGAAGTATTTAAGGTGACTGGCGCTTTGCAGTCCGGCAAGGCCATGGGTCCTAGTGGCCTTCCAATTGAACTTTATAAATCCAACACCTCGACGATTGCCCCATTCCTCGTGCGGATGTATGAGGAGAGCGCGTCTCGGGGTGTCTTGCCTGAGACGCAGCGACTTGCTAATATTGTAGTCATTCATAAAAAGGGTAAACCCCCCGAGAGCTGCAGCTCGTACAGATCTATTTCCCTCTTAGATCCGGAGGTCAAAATATTAGCCAAAATTCTGGCTCGGCATCTCTCGCCGTATCTTCACAAATTGATACATCCTGACCAATCCGGTTTTATGCCTGCTAGGAACACCGCGCTGAATCTCCGTCGCCTCTATGGTGTCCTGGGTAGGGCCTCGACTATTCAGGAGGACTCCATTATTATGTCACTTGACGCCAAAATGGCGTTTGACATGATTGATTGGCCTTTCTTGTTTGCCACACTCGAAAGATACGGGTTCGGATGTCAGTTTTTGTCCTGGGGGCGTCTTCTCTACTCGGGGCCCCTAGCCCGGATTATGGTGGACGGAGGTCGTTCGGCAACTTTTGCATTGAAGAAGGGTACGCGTCAGGGTTGCCCTCTTTCGCCTCTGCTCTTCGCCCTGGCCCTTGAGCCTTTGGCTATCTGGATAAGGGGGGACCCCCTTATTAGGGGCCTCAATTGGTCGGTGGATTGGATGGATAAAATTTCCCTCTACGGCGACGATATCTTGCTCTATTTGGCCAGACCCCGTTTTTCCATCCACCGGGTGTTGCATATCTTTACTCTTTTCCAAAAGTATTCCTGTTACACTATTAATTGGGATAAATCGCTAATTTACGTTTTGAGCGGGGACCGCCCGATTTTGCCAGCAGGGTGTGAAGCAAAAATAGTTACAGACGGCTTTCAATACTTGGGAATGTATATCACGCTAAATTCCTCAGTTTTCCATGATCGTAATCTGATGCCCCCCCTGTGCCGCCTTCGTACCGATGTGCAACACTGGAAAACGCTTCCCCTTACACTGTTAGGTACAGTGGCCCTTTACAAGATGATGGCGCTTTCGCGTTTTCTATATGCCCTACAGAACACGCCCCATTTGGTTCCACCTCATTATTTTAAATCCATCGACTCAGAGGTTCGTGCCCTGCTCTGGAACCATGGTACTCCCCGTATCGCCCTCACTAAGCTTACAAAAAGCTGGTACGATGGTGGCATTGCCCTGCCCGACATCAGATATTACTGGGCCTGAACCACTGGGTTCATCGACCCATTTCAGACCCTGCATATAGGATGGACAGGCATAATATGCTCCCTGGTACCTATTTAAGGGCACTCTATGGGGGGGCGAAGCATGCGCCCAAACTCACACCAACGTCCACCAGGGTCGCTCTATGGCACAAGGCGTCAGCTGCTCTCGGCTGGAAAGACAGAATTACGCAAGTTACTCCGTTGCTTGAAGCTGGCAGATTGGGTATGCTGTCAAAACAACCAGGGTTCGATTAATGGGACCTGATCAGACTCTGGAAGGTCGGGGACATGTGGACAAAGGGTAGGGTGATTCCATTTAGCGACCTGCAGAGGGACTATAAATTGCAGGTGGGGGAAACCTTTTGCTAACTCCAGTCCCGTAATGCTCTATATAAAGCAGTCCCTAAAGACTCAGACTTGCTGGTCTCCTCGCCTCTAGAAGATAGACTATTGGATGATTACCTCCAGGAAAGAGCCATCTCATTGACCTACCGTAAAATCCTCAATAATACACCAGATGCTCAGGAGAAACTGCGTGCAAAATGGGTAGATGACATAAGGGACTTGGACGACGATGACTGGCGGGAAGCCCTGGCTTCTCCCCGTGAGTTGGCGATCTGTTCCCGTTTCCGACTTATCCAACTTAAACTATAGCACCGTGCCTATTACACTTGCTCAGTACTTGTCAAAATGGGGGTGCTAGACTCACCGACCTGTCCCCGAGGGTGTGGTCTCACCGGTACCTACATACACCAATGGTGGGATTGCCCGATCCTCCAGAAGTATTGGGGAAAGGTTCTGTCCGTTATGTCCTGGATAAGTAAAACACCTATAGAGGTCTCCCCCCGGCTCTGTCTTCTAAATATCTGGGAAGCCACAGACTTGTCACGAACCGAGAAGTTGTGGGTCACGCTGGGCTGCATGGTGGCAAAGCGCAACATAGCCAGAACATGGAAGGGAGGGGTCAAGCCACGACACTCCGACTGGGAGTCGGATATGGATTGGTGTATGCAAGCGTAGAGGGTTATTTACGAGAGCAGGGGATGCCCGCTTAAAGGCCAAAAATCTGGGGCCCTTGGGGCCAAAAATCTGAGGCCTGCTATGTACCCCTTTTAGTGATCCTCCCCCATTGGGGGTTGACTTTGAGGACCTTTAATGCTTTGAATACCATGGGAAAAATGCTACATGTTCATTCCTCTGCAGACCCTGTGCTTCGATTTGTCTTTACTGTACTGTATACTGTGACATCCTGGAAATGTTGATGATTGCACTGCACTGCACTTGTTTTGGTTGAAATTTTTATGTTGATTTTCTCAAAAAAGATTTAACAAAAAAAAAAAAGCTGTGGGTCATCTTGGAGAGCATGGGAATTGACGTGGGGCTGGTTACATTCCTAAGGCATCTCCATCACGACCTTTCTGCCTCAGTTAGGTATGGAAGTGCTGGAGAATGCACAGAATCATTCAGCATTAAGCGTGGGGTGCGCCAAGGTTGCGTCCTTGCCCGTATCCTTTTTCTTCTTTACACAAACAACTTGGAAAAAACACTGGTTTCTGTAGGGGCGGCCGTTCCACTTGTGGATAAAACAGTCGTGCCCATGCTGCTTTATGCTGACAACACCGTCCTCCTGGCAAGGACTGCCAACGGCCTCAAAAAACTCATTGTTAGTTACGTTAGTTTTATGAAGGACCTGGGTCTGGAGCCAAACTTCAAGAAAACATTTACTATGATATGTGGCCCAAAAAATATCAAAACCCGAACATTAAATATAGGAGGTAAACCCCTAGAGAGGGTCAGCTCTTTCCCTTATCTAGGCCTGGATTTTGATGAAGGCTGCACGTGGCACGTGTGTACTAAAAATAGAATAACTCGATACACCGAAGCAGTTGGCACTACCTTCTCGCTTGCCATGTCTATTGGTAAAAAGCCCATCGCTCCCATATTAGAGATATACAAACGCAAATGCCTGCTGATTTTAACATATGGAATGGGTATCTGGGGCTACAGGGATGTACATGCAATGCAGATAGAGGAGAATAGATTCTGCTGTGGAAATCTGAAATAATTTCCGTTAGCATAAGCTGAAGCCATCTTGGTTGTGGCATCCATTTTGTTAGCTATGTAATTCTTCTGTCTTCACTGTTGCTTGCCTTTCTATTCTGCTTGAGTCATCTACTTTAGTTAACTCCTTCTATTCTAAGTTACAGCAATGTATGTGCTGAGAAAAGGCCTGTAGCTGCTAGAATGCACCTGGCTAAAGATATAACTGTCAACTGTTTTCTGCTGATGTAAACAGTTCTGTTCCCCCTCCCACTCTGCTGACTAAGTGATCACCCATCTGCCCATGTTTGTTGGTAGTTATTCCTGTGTATGCTTGTACCTTCTATTTGTAGGAGTGGGCGTAATTTGCCGAGTTCTACCGGAATTCCACGAAGTTGAACAAAAACTCTGCTCCGTTTCGTCAGACTCCCAATTAATAAAACAGAAACCTCAATTATTTTTGGCAAAATAACAAGTATCTCTGTCTTTACATGCTAAAATGCATATAGTCATTTCACAAGAGTGAAAATGAAAATTTAGTAAGCAGTGAGAGAGGTGATGATTTTGGAATCCTCCCTAACCTAGGGAGAGAACCAAGCAGATGCCTTGAAAATAAAGAGCACATCTTGTTGAACGATTCGGTGGTGGTCCCATCCTCTTAGGACCACCCCAAGCACAGTTATGGGCAAAAATACAATCTCAACCAAAGGCCCTGCAAAGCATTATGGGATGAGATTAGCAGTGGGCAGTGAATATTATAGTATCCAATATCAAAATAATTCTACAATGAGCTGCAGTTCAACTAGTCGTTACTAGGTGTCCCTCACAAGTCAAATGCAAAAGCATTGAAATTATTACATCAAGCTGCAGTTTCACTAGTCGTTCCTAGGTGTCCCTCACGAGTCAAATACAAAAGCATTGAAACCCTTTCATGAAGCTGCAGTTCCACTAGTCGTTACTAGGTGTCCCTCATGAGTCAAATGCAAAAGCATTTGACTTAGCAACGACTAGTTGAACTGCAGCTTGATGTAATAATTTCAATGCTTTTGCATTTGACTCGTGAGGGACACCTAGTAACGACTTGTTGAACTGCAGCTCTTTGTAGAATTATTTTGATATTGGATACTATAATATTCGCTGCCCACTGCTAATCTCGCCCCATAATGCTTTGCAGGGCCTTTGATTGGGATTGTATTTTTGCCCATAACTGTCCTTGGGGTGGTCCTAAGAGGATGGGACCACCACTGAATCGTTCAGCATGATATGCTCTTTGTGTTCAAGGCATCTGCTTGGTCCTCCCCCTAGGTTAGGGTGGACCCCAAAATCATCACCTCTCTCATTGCCTGATATTTTTTCAGTTTACTTTTGTGACTTGGTTATATGCTTTTTTAGCATGTAAAGTTGCTTTATCAAAGCGTTTGTGAGAGCAGCTTAGTAGCTGACTCTGTTATATGGAGCAACGGAGTTTTTGCCTGAGTTCCGTGTTTTTCACAGAATGCTTAATTAACAAATCTCCGCAAACTTCGCGAGCGGAATGGAATGGAATGGAATTCATTGCCCCGGCCTATCTATTTGTAACTACATGCTTACTCTGCAACAAACTCTGTATATAAGCACCATGGTCTGTGACTTCAGTGTACTATCTCAGGCAGCACTTGAGAGTGCTGTGTGGACGTAGTCCCACTCATGAGTGATTAATAAACTTGTTATTTGAATTCCAGCTTCAGTGCCAATCTCTATTTTGTTGGTCTATGGACCCGTGGACAAGAGAAGGGTGACCCCTGCACCGGTGTGCTCATTAAAAGGCACATTTCCACAGTTGGCGCCCGATACGTGGGGCCTCATCGAGGATGCGGCCTTCTGAAGGAGTGGTCTTGACGGAAGAGTGGAATATTACTGAGGAGACGTCCTGCATGAGGAGACCCTTGTCTTTGCAGCCAAAGTGACTTTTCCGGTTTTTCGATTTGACCCTCCAGGTGGCGGCCGGTCCTGATTGAGGTATCCTTTGGCGTTATTTTTGCAGTGACCATTAGGTCGATCAAGAGATTGGCAGTTGGAGGTTGGAGACTTTTGTTTGGTAAGGTCGCTCAAGCGGCACTCTTGTTTGCTTGGCCAAGATTCTGGTTTTGTTTGTTTGATTTATTTTTTGCAGAAAATAAAGGCAGGTAATGTGGAGATTTTTCTCTACTTTTGAACAATTTGGAAACTTAATATTTTACAAAAACTTGGTAGCATGCCTGTTTCCAGCACACTCCGTAGGTTGTGTTGCTGTCTTGGTGGTACCAAAATGGATTTAGAAAGAAGTCAGCCGGCTCCCTTAGAGGAAACACCTAATAGACATATGTATATTAAATACGGTATTTCTTCCATAATGTATAGTACACTGTGGAACAAATATACAAAGAAGGATCCTGATCTCCAATGGCCTGTGAATGGGTCATTTGACTTTAAAAAGATTGAATATGTAGAACAGTGTTTGTTTAACAAAAAAAGTCGACAAGATATGTTTGATTGTGTACGAATGTGGGAGAAAGAAGTGAATGAAAGAACGAAGAGAGAAGCAGCTATAGCAGAGAAAGAACAACGAAAAACGATATATCAAAAAGCGCTAGAAATAAAAAATAAGGAGATGACGGAAATAAAAGAAAAAGAAGAGAGGGAGCGTCGTTTAGAGGTAACTGGCCAGTACCCTATTAGGCGCCCCCTTTATCCCATGCTTAATAAACATCAAGATGATTCTATCTTATTAGATCGACCTCCGCCCCCGTATAAATTTCCCTCTGCCCCTGAGGAGGATCCTTCCGATGAAGTACATCATTCTTCCGACGATAAAGATAAAGATAAGCAAGGTGGGCGGCAAACTCACTCTACTTTGACTAAGGAAGAGAAAGATAAATTACGGGATATTGCTAGAGAGGAAGCGCGTCGGACTACTACAGCGACGGTCCTCACAGTTACAGTTCAGACTTGGGAAGATGCCAAACAGTTATATTTTTTAGAAAAATTCTCTTGGGAGGTAATATATAGTTGGCGGCATAATTCTAATGAAACAGAGCCAGATGATATAAGTACTGATTATAAACAGTTAGTAGATGGGATTTTCCCTTTTTCAAACCTACCTGATATGATTAGGCGAGTGGTCAAATTACGAGATGAAACATTGCATTTACGAAAAGAGAAAGAATTAGCTAGAAAAAATAACATTGTAGAAATAGCTCATTCTCAGACAAAGGAAGTAGATGCTTCGGTAGATGCGAACAAACCTAGTAGTAGTGAAGCTGTTATGAAACCAATGCGTGAAGCAGCACCTCTGTATGTTCCCCCAAAGTGAGCAGGGACAAGTGAGGATAAAACTTCAGATGATGCAAAGGGCTATTTTGTCTATAATTGGGTCTATACCCCTTGGAGTAGAGCAGATGTTATGGCTCTTAAGGCTGCTTTGCCCGACCCGCGGTAAAATCCTGCCGCTTTCTATGAAGAAGTAGAAGGAGCCATTAGCTCCTGTACTATGACTCTGCCAGATATTGATATGTTTTTTGGACTTATTTTGCCCCCTGATATGTGGAGAACAATTTAGAAAATAGATGATAATGTAGCATATGGTGATACTTGGGTGCATTTAGAAGAAATAGATGCGGCTAGAGAGCCTGCGCAGAAACCACAACAGGAGATATTAGATCTTCCTAAAGCTATTGTGACTAAGTTGAAAACTCTTATACCCCCTAAGAAAATAGATTGGACTACGTTAGCGTCTTGTAAACAGAAAGCGGATGAGTCAGTTTCTGATTTCTTTACACGATTTGAAGAGACATTCCATGACTTTAGTGGGCAGTCCTTGACAGATGACACGGGTAAGCATCTGTTCGTCGACAAATTTGTCGCTAACATGTTGCCAGAAATAGCTAGTTGCCTTAAGGCCAGCAAGAGTTCATGGACTACGTCTTCCCCAGTCTCCCTTTTGACAATGGCCCAGTATTATGAGCATGAGGAATTGGAAGCAAAGGGCAAAGAAGATAAGAAGGTTAAGGATTTAAAAACAAAAGTTATGTTGGCTCAAGTATATGGTCCACCATTCAGAGGTGGTGGTAGAGGTGGACGTGCAGTATATACACCTGGTGTACCCCCTTTCTCTCGATCAACTTTGTCTTCTGATCAGTGTGCTTATTGTAAAGAGATTGGACATTGGCGTTCTGAGTGCCCCCTTTTGCGAGGTCAGCAGTATCAACGGGGTAGAGGAAGTATGAGAGGACGCCCAGGGACTTCAGGAAGAAGGGGAGGAATAGGAACCCGTCCCAGGTTTGAGGCAGTTGAACAAGGACCAAATTATTCTAATTCCTTTGATAGACGAAATCAATATCAAATATCTGATTATTTGGCTGATGGTCTTTCGGATTCTGATTATGCATAGGAATGCCTAGGATGGGGTAAGAAACCGGTTGAGGTCCCAGTAGATCAGAAGGGTCCTTATGTTGATGCAAATGTCTTGGGTTCTACTGATTGGTTTCTGGTTGATACAGGAGCTACTCGTAGTGCTCTGTCTAAAAAATTGGTTCCTAGGGCTCCCCTGTCTGGCGCAATGATAACATCGATAGGATTCGATGGGACACCTACACCTAGCCCACTGTCACAGCCACTTGCATTTAGTCTTGATAAATTTACTGCAGCATGTCCATTTCTGCTTTCCCCTAACACGCCGGATAATATTGTGGGCATTGATATGCTTAAACATTTTCGTGCTACAATACGTTGTTCCCCAGAAAGTGTGCGTGTTATCTTAAATGATAACTATCCAATGGTTGAGAGGTCTTGTCTCATCAAAGAAGATATCGCTTTGGCATCTTTACCTAGTACTTTGTGGGCTACATCAGATACCGATGTGGGACAAATGGTTATTCCACCAGTGCATATTCAAGTGAAGGAAGGTGCTTCATTGCCTCGATTGCCCCAATATAAAATATCTTGGGAAGGCGAAGAAGCATTAACACTCATTGTTCAGGATTTGATCAAGGTGGGGGTTGTGGAAGAAGTCCCTTATAACATTTGTAATAGTCCTATCCTTCCTATTTTGAAAAAAGACACTGATACTAAAATTTACAGATTTATTATTGATTTGCGAGAGGTTAATAAAATCGTGGTGCCCCAATACCCGGTAGTCTCTGATATCACGACACTTCTCACCATGGTTCCTCCTACTGCCACTACATTTAGTGTAATTGATTTAAAGAATGCATTTTTCTCAATACCCATTCACTCTGACAGCCGTTATTTGTTTGGCTTCTCTTTGAATAATAGATCATTCAGGTTCTGTAGAGCTCCACAAGGGTATACAGAGAGTCCTAGCATTTATAGTCAGGCGTTGAAAAGGTAGCTTGATTCTTTTCCTGTACCGAAAGGGGTGGCTCTTATTCAATATGTCAACGACATCTTGTTGGCTGCTGATACCCCTGAACAGTGTAAAGAAGGAACACTGTCATTATTGTTATTTCTTGCCTCTCATCATCACAAAGTATCTAGGAAGAAACTGCAATTTTGTAGACAGCAGGTTACCTATTTAGGTCACCTCCTGTCTAAGGAGGGTCGTACACTCACACCAGATCGCATTCAAACTATTTTAGACACTCCCATGCCCCGTACTCAGAAGGATGTCCGTGCACTGATTGACCTTACTTCTTTTTGTAGGCAGTGGATCCCTAGCTTTTCTCACATTATTAAACCCTTGTTGGCCCTTTTGACTAAAGACACTCCGATGCCTCTCCCATGGACTACTGAGTGCCAGGATGCCTTCCAACAGTTACGTCAAGCTCTTTGTTCTGCACCAGTATTAGGAACTCCAGACTACACTAAGACCTTCACACTCTATGTACACGAGAGGGAAGGTTGCGCTCTCTCAGTTTTAACACAAACACACGGTGATAAACAACGTCCTTGTGCATATTTCTCAGCTGTCCTTGATCCAGTTGCCCGCGCGCTGCCTGGTTGTTTTCAAGCGGTGGCGGCAACGGCTGTGTCCATACGTCAGAGCGAGGGAATAATCTTGTCACATAGATTGCTTGTGTTAGTACCCCATTCAGTTGATGGCTTGTTAAATCAAACAAAAACACAGCATCTGACTAGTGCTCGCTTGACAGGATATGAATTGACACTTTTGGCCCCTCATATCACGTTAAAAAGATGTTTGACTTTGAACCCTGCTACATTATTGCCATTTCCAGCTACTCAGTCTCAGTCACAAGAGTTACATGACTGTATATCCCTTACTGAAGAACGAACAAAGGGTCGTGTTGACCTACAAGATACACCTCTTTCTAGTGTTGATGGGGAATTGTGGGTTGATGGATCCTGCCTGAAATTGCCTGATGGCACTACATCTGCTGCTTATGCAATTACAACACTTCAGACAGTAGTTGAGACAGCTCGTATCCCACAGAAGTCAGCTCAAGCAGCCGAGTTGATAGCACTGACAAGAGCATGTGAGCTTAGTACAGAGTTGCTTGTTAACATTTACACTGATAGCCAATACGCCTTCGGCGTGGCTCATAACTTCGGGCAACTTTGGAAAGAAAGAGGCTTTCTCACTTCACATGGGACACAAATAGTGCATGGGGAATTAGTACATAATCTCCTTACTGCCTTGACCTATCCTAAGAAAGTGGCAATTGTTAAATGTAGTGCACACAAGAAAGTGACTGATAAAATAGGAGCAGGCAATGCCTTTGCGGATTGCACAGCTCGTGAGACTGCAATGCAGCGAAGTACCACATCTATGTATGTAGTTAAGTCACAGGCTGAACGTTGGCATGATGCCAGGCAAGAGGTGCTGGACATGCAGCAATCTGCTTCTGTTGATGAATTAGACCAATGGTCTAAGGAGGGAACATTGGATGACGAGGGCTGTTGGAGGAATAAAGAAATGACAAAATGGAAGTTACCCGCAGCCTATTTACATCCTATGATTCACATGGCACATGGGCCGGCACATGTTGGAGCATCCTCAATAGCAAAGCAATTTATGCAAGTTTGGGATCATCTAGATATTGCCGGTATAGCTAAAAAGATAGTCCAGTCCTGTCTGATCTGTCTCCAGTATAATCCTGGAAAGGGAACACGAACTCCAAAAGGAGGGTTTGCAATACCAACTGCACCTTTTGAGGTCCTGCAAATGGATTACATCCAGCTTGAGCGCTGTAACAACCTAAAGTATGTCTTAGTAGTGGTTTGCGCCTTCAGTAAATGGGTGGAAGCATACGCTACGAAGGATAATACAGCTCTTACGATAGCAAAGGTGCTCCTAAAGGAGTTCTTCCCCCGATTCGGCATTTGCCGAGTTTTGTGGAGTGACAACGGACCCCAATTTATTGGGCAAGTTGTTGAGTATCTCATGAAAGGATTGGGAATTAAGCAGAAGTTTCATGCTGCTTTCCACCCACAATCAGCAGGATTAGTGGAACGTTACAACTCCACTCTGAAATTAAAATTGGCTAAGATACAGGCTTCCACATCTTTGAAATGGCCTGATGCACTGCCTTTGGTATTGCTATCCATTAGATCGATACCACATACACGATCTGGCCTCACACCGTATGAGGTGGTTTTGGAAGGCCAATGAATATTTGGGGGATTCCCAAGCCACGCCCTATACATGATGTACCTTATGTATTGATGAATGACTATTTGTCTCAGTTGACTGACAGTTTGTCTTCTATTTATCAACAGGTTCGGGAGACTCTTCCAGACAGGTCGCAAGGTGAGGGCCACTGCTTACGCCCTGGTGACTACGTTGTGATTAAGTTCTTCCAGAGGACCAACTCCCTATCACCGAGGTGGCGCGGCCCTGAACAAGTTCTACTGGCTACCAGGACTGCAGTTCGAGTGACGAACCGGAAGAACTGAGTCCACGCAACACACTGTCGAAAAGTGTTGCAAGACCTAGTGAGCCCAGCTGTGTTGGCAGATCACCGCAATATCCTGGTCACCGAGAAAGGACAAGCTGTGTCACCTGAAGGACCTGAGGAAGTCTTCCCGACCACACGATTCCTGGTACATCTCGATATCAGCTTCGACCCAGGAAGAAAGACATTTCATTGAAAGAGACTGTTTGAGCCACTGTCCTGGGTAGTTAAAGCCTAACTACAAAGGGGGGTCTTCTGTTAGTGATTACTCGTCTCAACGTTAGTGAAGAAATCAACGCCTGCCCAGGACCTTAGGGCACCATCTGCTTTGTTGTTTGTTGCTGAAATGAATATGTCTAAGGAGAAGAAACCAACTGCTGCAAGAGTTTGTAGCAAAAGAACAATAATTGCTACTGGACTTACTTTGACTATTGTTATTGTTGCTATAATAACATGGATTGTAGAGGAAGTAGCTCCTGTCCGAAATCTACTGACTACTACTACTCCTGTCCCAATTGAACATCATTATTTTACTCTACCGTATCATGAGAAAAAGCATAGAATGTCCTACCTCAATAACACTTTCATTCAAATGTTGCATCATACCCACAATGCCACGAACGTTACCAATTGCTGGGTATGTGGAATGATGCCAGCTCTTCAGAAAAAGGGAGGAATGCCTTTTATTCCCTTGCCGTTTTCACATAATGGCTCCTGCAGAGCCTGGTTTGCATTGTTGTGGGCTTCTAAAGTTGCTAATATTACTTATGCTGATGTAGGTGGACTAAACGCTCAGTTGAATAAAGTTTGTTACCCCGATGAGGAAGGAGATCCACAAGCTAAAGGAACTGTGTGGGAAATGGAGGAGTTATCGCAGATGAAATTCCTCCATACACTATGTTTTCCCTAACACTCGAACAACTAAGGGGAATGGGCCTCCTGTTATTGCTGTTACTAGAGCTCGAGCGGATCTTTGTGTGAGCAGTATTGGCAGTATTCCTGTGGGAAAAAGTGACTGTACTTTAGTGTTGAACATTACTGGAATGAACAATAGCAGCTTTTTGTCCTCACACAACACCTATTTTATTTGCGGAAGTAAAGGTTATTACCATCTACCTATTGGTTGGTCGGGAAGCTGCTACGTGTCCTTTTTGCTTCCACCTGTGTTTTTGGCACCTGCGTCCTACCATAAAGACTATAAACTGTATAATGACATTTCCAAGAACAGATTCAAAAGGACAATAAACAATGATGAGATGGATCAAACTGATCCTGCACTACAGCAGTATATTGACTGTAATTTGGGACTATTCTTCTTTGTTGGTGCGGCCTTAAACAGTAGAAAAATAAGGCGCTTGACACGTGTTGTAGAGGCTGTAACCAATCAGACAGCAATGGCGCTTGGAAATATCACAGAAGAACTACAAATTGCGAGAATTGTGGCGCTCCAAAATAGGATGGTCCTTGATGTCATCCTGGCCAACCGTGGTGGAGCATATTGCATCATCGGGAGTAGCTGCTGTGCCTATATCCCTGACCACGCCCCTTCTGTTTTTGACGCAATTTCCAAGTTGCACAAAATAGCCACTGAAATCCATCAGGATTCAGGAACTTGGACTTTGACTGGATGGCTATGGAACATGTTTACTGTATGGGGCAGGAAGCTATTGTCAGCCTTATGTATATTTCTTGCTATTCTTTTCACTTGTTGCCTATGTATTCAATGCGGCCCAATGCTTTGTTCCCTTTGTGTTTCTACTTGCACCTCGTGTATACCGACTAAACAAAATGTTAAGAATGTAAATGCCCGATTAGCAAGTGATCAAGAAATTAATGAATTAATGCAGATAGATGTACATGATATTTTCCGTACTCCTTATGAAGCCTAGAAGATGTCTTCAGCATATGCTAAAAGGGTCGTCTGTGGAAATCTGAAATAATTTCCGTTAGCATAAGCTGAAGCCATCTTGGTTGTGGCATCCATTTTGTTAGCTATGTAATTCTTCTGTCTTCACTGTTGCTTGCCTTTCTATTCTGCTTGAGTCATCTACTTTAGTTAACTCCTTCTATTCTAAGTTACAGCAATGTATGTGCTGAGAAAAGGCCTGTAGCTGCTAGAATGCACCTGGCTAAAGATATAACTGTCAACTGTTTTCTGCTGATGTAAACAGTTCTGTTCCCCCTCCCACTCTGCTGACTAAGTGATCACCCATCTGCCCATGTTGGTTGGTAGTTATTCCTGTGTATGCTTGTACCTTTTATTTGTAACTACATGCTTACTCTGCAACAAACTGTATATAAGCACCATGGTCTGTGACTTCAGTGAACTACCTCAGGCAGCACTTGAGAGTGCTGTGTGGACGTAGTCCCACTCATGAGTGATTAATAAACTTGTTATTTGAATTCCAGCTTCAGTGCCAATCTCTATTTTGTTGGTCTATGGACCCGTGGACAAGAGAAGGGTGACTCCTGCACCGGTGTACTCATTAAAAGGCACATTTCCACACTGCCTCCGGTTATTAGGCGTCCCTCCCTCATCTCCGCATTATTCCATTCATCTGGAGTTAGGCCTTGAGTATGTCCAGGACGGGAAACATCCATTACAACACAGTCATTACAATGCACTACCTTTACAACACAGCTGTTATAACGCAACAGCCTTTACACCGCATGCCATTACAACGCAGCCATTACAACGCATGTCACTACAACGCATGCCACTACAACGCATGCCATTACAACGCATTATAAGGTAAGTAATGGGGATTTTTTAAGTTTTAGGGTGGGTATGGGTTTTGGGTACATGGGAATAGCAATTTTTACCCCTACACTATCCAACACTTACCCTACTGTTGCACTCACTGAAGTGGGAATAGTATTTTCTACCCCTACACTATCCAACACTTACCCTACTGTTGCACTCACTGGAGTGGGAATAGTAATTTTTAGCCCTACACTATCCAACACTTACCCTACTGTTGCCCTAAAAGTATTATGCGTTGTAATGGTATGTGTTGTAATGGTATGCATTGTAATGGAATGCGTTGTAAGTGTAGTTTCTAAAAATGAGTTGTGATGGCATGCGTTGTAAAATCATGCATTGTAATGGTTGTTGCGATGTAAAAACTGGGTTCTAAAAGCATGCATTGTAAATGTTTGCATTGTAATGTCATACATTGGTCCAGGACACCATAAGTGCTGCCCCTTTAGCCCTCTGGTGCTCAATCTGGTCTAACCAAGAAGCAGACTTTAATCGGGCGGTCATTAGAGATTGTTTAGGATGCGCCCATGGTCTGACCATTCCATGGCTCCAATATAACAAAACTTTTTTTTTGGCACTTGGCTGTGTCTCATTTTTTGAGTACCCAGAGGAAATTGCAAAAAAGGACAGAAAGTGGGTTCGGGACAGTTTTATCAAACACAAACAAACCTCTAGGGAACTTATGTAAGTGGCCAAACCCTCAGTCGAGGATTATTGCCTCATTCAAGCAGCCCCATCTTTTGCCCCGTATCTTATATATGTGACCAATGTTTACGAGAGAAACTTGTTGACAACATTTAGGCTGGGTTCTTTCCATTGGGTGATATGCTTTCCCTTAGGTCAGTATTCCACTAACGCTGTTGCCACTTGCCCATGTGATGAGCAATTGAGTCAGACTTTTTTACATTTTGTCTTTTTCTGTCAATTTTATCTTCCGTTTACTAGGAAGTTTTTATTACCGTTACTGCGTAGACATACATTTTCTAAGTGCAAAGCGGCTCTCTTCTACTTACAGCAACTTAGCGATTGTAACATTTGCTTTGCAGTTGCGAACTTTCTGAAGTGTACCTTAGCTAAGAGAAGGAGCATGCTGTTTTGATGTAAAAAGCACTCTAGTGAGTTTAGTAATTATTGTTTCTGCTATGTCTCCTAAAGGTTTAATGCTAGTGCCAATTTTGAATAATTTTTAATTAACTGCCACCTGGCAGTAGCTATCTGGATTTATTATACAGCCACCTTATTCATAGTCAAATTAATGATTGTAATGTTTGCCTCGCAGTTGTGATCTTTCTGAAGCACTTTCTAGCTAAGTGAAGGTGTATGCTGTTTTGATGCAAAAAGGCCTTAAGTGATTTTTGTAATTATTGTTCCTGATTTGTTTTTTAAATGTTTAAAGCTGATATCAATTTTTAAATATTTTGAACTAATTGCTACTTCTTAGTAGCTTTTAGGAATCGGATCTGGATTTATTGCACTGTCACTTTATCTATCGTTTATTAATATGAAGGGCTTATACGTCTAAAAATGTGGCAGTTTTAGATTTACAAGGTATGGACTTTTGCAGGACTCGTTCCATTTTTTAATATGTGGTTGTCACTTTTTAAATGTGTGTGTCTGTAACGAATTTTGTTTTGTGTATCTTTTATGATCTGCCCTAGGAAGATCGAATAAAGACAACTTGACTTGACTGACTTGACTTGAATGTTGAAATAAATAAATTTTAACCATAAAGTGCCTCTTACTTACTGCAATGCTTGTGCGTGTTATCCTAAAGATTGAAATTGGGTTTAAATTACCACTGCGTACCTAAAATCCTTTCAGGACTGTTAGTAACTTAGAAAACAATGAAGCCACATCAACCAGAGCGTTAAGTTAAGTTGTGTGGGGCTACAACAACCTGGACATTCATATTTAAGCGTTGATGCACTGAACTAAGTTCAGGCATCCGTGGGTGGAAAAGGCAGACCCTGTAGAACTAAGCTTAGTTTACTCAACAGAACACAGTACTCTAATATGTCACACATGTCTAATACATCAGGACACATAAAGATGGTGTGATCATATATCTAACATTTCCCTGGGCAGTAATGTCTTGTACTGACAATGCAAAACATAAACTAGCATGGTAAAGCCTTCTAGCCTCACCCCACCAGGCTGGGTGGGGTCTGGTAGCTCAGAATCTACTTTCAAGAATCTATTTTTCACCTCATGATCATAGTTCAAATCTCGCCACTAGCATATATCCTGCTGGGTCTTACCAGTGTTCCAAATAGGGAAACATTGGTTACATCGCGGTATTTACACCGCAATACCTTTACAACACGGGTATTACAATGCAAGTCATTACAATGACTTGCGCTGGATGGCGCTCTAAGCTAAGGAATAGTATGATTTACTATTCCAACACCTTCCCTACTGTAACGTAGGCTGGAGTTGGAATAGTAAATCATACTATTCCTAAGTCCAGCACCCTCCAACGCAAGTCGTTGTAACGACTTGCGTTGTAATGCCTGCTTTGTAAAGGTATCGTGGTGTAAACACTGCGATGTAAACACTGCGATGTAAACACTGCGATGTAACATCATATATTCTTCCAAATAACATTATCCATTAACCCCTTCCATGCTTATGACGAGCTGGACTCGTCATGGCACACAGTGCTCGTGTGCTCATGACGAGTCCAGCTCGTCATAAGACCACCCACGGGGAAGCGCTGGCGCTCCCCGTGGGAGTCCGATCGTCGGGGTTTTTTTTTTAGGAGGCAGGGAAGGACTTCCCCTGCCTCCCCCGCCCCATCAATGACGTCAGCGCGCGAGGCGCGCTGACATCGTGAGGTTTCCCTTTCTTCCCGACGCGCTGGAAGCCATTTGCTTCCAGCGCGTCAGGAAATAAGGTGAGTTTTGGCTCGGGGAGGGGGTTTGATTCAAAGAGACATCGAGGGAAAGGAAAGGGTTTTCCTTTCCCCCGATGCCTCTTTTGTGCATTCCTGCTGCACGATCATGTGATCGTGCAGCAGGAATGCTCTGCAAGCGGCATTGTGAGCGTGGAGATGTGCCTTCTCTCCATTGCCACCCTGTAAAGTTAGCTGTAATCCTTGATGGAGGTCTCTGCACCCTTGATTTTCTTGAGCGCAATCCTTCTCCTCGTCTGCCGCTGCGATCCTGCAATTCTTCTGGTCCTTTACGCAGCTGTAGTGTAGGAAAGGCATTATACATTTACCCAACGAGGTAGCACCTACTGATTAGCCAGTAGAAAGTACTCCAGTTGAGTAGAGGTATTGCACAAAACGGTGGCATCTTCGTGAGCGTGGAGATGTACCTTCTCTCCATTGCCACCCTGTAAAGTTAGCTGTAATCCTTGATGGAGGTCTCTGCACCCTTGATTTTCTCGAGCGCAATCCTCGTGTAGTTCCTGTGACCAGGAGGTTCCTTCTCCTCGTCTGCCGCTGCGATACTGCTCTGACCCTTTATAAACAAGAGGCATGTGAACGGGCCTAGAAGCCCCGCTCGTTTGGCCCCGCCACACATACACTAGCGGTATGCAACGTATGCCCGCCCTTTCCCTACTATGATGGACAGCTTACTCAAAGGATCCCGGCGCTTTCGGCGCGGTGGCAAAGTTACAGACACACAGGTCACTGGAGACAATCCTTGATGGAGGTCTCTGCACCCTTGATTTTCTCGGCGCAATCCTCGTGTAGTTCCTGTGACCAGGAGGTTCCTTCTCCTCGTCTGCCGCTGCGATACTGCTCTGACCCTTTATAAACAAGAGGCATGTGAACGGGCCTAGAAGCCCCGCTCGTTTGGCCCCGCCACACATACACTAGCGGTATGCAACGTATGCCCGCCCTTTCCCTACTATGATGGACAGCTTACTCAAAGGATCCCGGCGCTTTCGGCGCGGTGGCAAAGTTACAGACACACAGGTCACTGGAGACAATCCTTGATGGAGGTCTCTGCACCCTTGATTTTCTCGAGCGCAATCCTCGTGTAGTTCCTGTGACCAGGAGGTTCCTTCTCCTCGTCTGCCGCTGCGATCCTGCTCTGACCCTTTATAAACAAGAGGCATGTGAACGGGCCTAGAAGCCCCGCTCGTTTGGCCCGCCACACATACACTAGCGGTATGCAACGTATGCCCGCCCTTTCCCTACTATGATGGACAGCTTACTCAAAGGATCCCGGCGCTTTCGGCGCGGTGGCAAGAGTTACAGACACACAGGTCACTGGAGACAATCCTTGATGGAGGTCTCTGCACCCTTGATTTTCTCGAGCGCAATCCTCGTGTAGTTCCTGTGACCAGGAGGTTCCTTCTCCTCGTCTGCCGCTGCGATACTGCTCTGACCCTTTATAAACAAGAGGCATGTGAACGGGCCTAGAAGCCCCGCTCGTTTGGCCCCGCCACACATACACTAGCGGTATGCAACGTATGCCCGCCCTTTCCCTACTATGATGGACAGCTTACTCAAAGGATCCCGGCGCTTTCGGCGCGGTGGCAAAGTTACAGACACACAGGTCACTGGAGACAATTCTTCTGGTCCTTTACGCAGCTGTAGTGTAGGAAAGGCATTATACATTTACCCAACGAGGTAGCACTTACTGATTAGCCAGTAGAAAGTACTCCAGTTGAGTAGAGGTATTGCACAAAACGGTGGCATCTTCGTGAGCGTGGAGATGTACCTTCTCTCCATTGCCACCCTGTAAAGTTAGCTGTAATCCTTGATGGAGGTCTCTGCACCCTTGATTTTCTCGAGCGCAATCCTCGTGTAGTTCCTGTGACCAGGAGGTTCCTTCTCCTCGTCTGCCGCTGCGATCCTGCTCTGACCCTTTATAAACAAGAGGCATGTGAACGGGCCTAGAAGCCCCGCTCGTTTGGCCCCGCCACACATACACTAGCGGTATGCAACGTATGCCCGCCCTTTCCCTACTATGATGGACAGCTTACTCAAAGGATCCCGGCGCTTTCGGCGCGGTGGCAAAGTTACAGACACACAGGTCACTGGAGACAATTCTTCTGGTCCTTTACGCAGCTGTAGTGTAGGAAAGGCATTATACATTTACCCAACGAGGTAGCACTTACTGATTAGCCAGTAGAAAGTACTCCAGTTGAGTAGAGGTATTGCACAAAACGGTGGCATCTTCGTGGATAAATATGCAGGGCAGATGTGCTTTCTCTCCATTTACACCCTGAAAAGTTAGCTGTAATCCTTGATGGAGGTCTTTGCATCCTTGAATTTCTCGAGCACAATGCTCGTGTAGTTCCTGTGACCAGGAGGTTCCTTCTCCTCGTCTGCCGCTGAGATCCTGCTCTGACCCTTTATAAACAAGAGGCATGTGAACGGGCCTAGAAGCCCCGCCACACATACACTAGCGGTATGCAACGTATGCCCGCCCTTTCCCCACTATGATGGACAGCTTACTCAAAGGACCCCGGCACTTTCGGCGCGGTGGCAAAGTTACAGACACACAGGTCACTGGAGACAATTCTTCTGGTCCTTTACGCAGCTGTAGTGTAGGAAAGGCACTATACATTTACCTAACGAGGTAGCACTTACTGATTAGCCAGTAGAAAGCACTCCAGTTGAGTAGAGGTATTGCACAAAACGGTGGCATCTTCGTGGATAAATATGCAGGGCAGATGTGCCTTCTCTCCATTTACACCCTGAAAAGTTAGCTGTAATCCTTGATGGAGGTCTTTGCATCCTTGAATTTCTCGAGCGCAATGCTTGTGTAGTTCCTGTGACCAGGAGGTTCCTTCTCCTCGTCTGCCGCTGAGATCCTGCTCTGACCATTTATCCCCTTCGGTGCTTATGACGAGCTGGACTCGTCATGGCACACAGTGCTCGTGACGAGTCCAGCTCGTCATAAGACCACCCACGGGAAGCGCTGGCGCTCCCCCGTGAGAATCTGATCGTTAGTTTTTTTTGGGGGAGGCAGGGAAGGGCTTCCCCTGCCTCCCCCCGCCCCATCAATGACGTCAGCGCGCTGACATCATTGAGGGTTTCCCTTTCTTCCCCGACGCGCTGGAAGCCATTTGCTTCCAGCGCGTCGCGAAATCAGGTGAGGTTTGGCTCGGGGAGGGGGGTTTGTATCAAAAGAGGCATCGAGGAAAGGAAATGGTTTTCCTTTCCCCGATGCCTCTTTGTGCATTCCTGCTGCACGATCATGTGATCGTGCAGCAGGAATGCCCACTAGGCACAAGGGTTTTTTTAATTTTTGTGTTGGGGAGTGGCCAAAGGGCAAGGGTTGCTCCCCTTTTACGGGTGTGAATATTTTATTTATACTGTTAGGCCCAACTACCCCTTAGCTTGGCTGGTGGATTGTGTGTGGACTGGTGCATTATTTGCATATGTGATTGTAATGTTTTTTTCCTCCTTTTTATTCTAGTGTAAAGCTTTTGATTCCTGTTTGCGGTTTCGGCAGTTGTGGTTCTGCAGTTTTGCGTAATTGCATTTATTTGGTAAGAAAAATATTTTTGTTGTGTGTACTCCAAATGAGTATTATTGTCATGCATGAATGAATTTTTTGTAAGTGGTGCCATAATGGCAGCATATTTGTTAGTGTTCAGAGCATGAAATTCTTTGCGATGTTTTGCATTGTCTTATGTGTAATTTCTTTTCTTCTTCTTTTTTAGTGGGATATTGTTGATCCTTACTGTGTCTGTGCAGAGTAGGTGGTGGTGAGTCTAGCTGCTTCTGTCACGTGAGTGGTATAGTGTTGGAGTATATAGGTCTTTGTGATAAAGCTACATTTTGTTTATTTCTTTTTTTTTTACAAAGGGTTTATTGTTGTTGACTTGTTTGACAAGTAACCTTTATTAGTAAGCATTATGGCTAGCCGTAGAATTACTGCTCAGCAGGTGGTTGGTTTGCTTCTTGAATCTTCCTCTGAGCAGGATTATGAGACTGACAGTGCGTCTGAGGGAGAGGAGGGAGGGGAAGATTCAGGCAGTGAGTTTTCTCTCCACATGGAATCATCGGATGATGAAGGTACTCTCAGTGCAGATGAAGTGCCTGATTTAGAGGAGGATACTAATGTGCCGATGGTGCAAGAGGCATCTGGATTGCAGCCTGGGGCTGCTAGGCTTCCTACTGGAAGTGCTGGACTCTGGGTTGATCCAAACATGGTGCAGCCGGTGTTGCCTGCCTTTAGTGGTTATGCAGGGTGTAGAGTGGATTGTGAACATTATTTGCCTATACAGTATTTTCAGTTGTTTATGGATGATGTATTTTTGGGTGAGATTGTTGAGCAGACTAATTTGTATGCTGAACAGTTTTTGAGGGACAACAGTGCCAGACTTAGGCCCCATTCTAGAGCTACCCGGTGGAGTCCCACAAATCTGGAAGAGATGAAGAAGTTTTTGGGTTTGACTTTTTTGATGGGTTTGATAAGGAAGCCGTCCATGAGTTCATATTGGTCTACCAGTCCCTTGATGGCAACGGCCATATTTCCTGCAGTTATGACTCGTGATCGGTATTTACTTTTGCTTCGGATGCTGCATTTTGTTGATAATGGTTTGGCGTTGCCACGAGATCACCCTGAATGTGACCGTCTTTTTAAGATTCGGCCTGTTCTTGATCACTTTGTAGATCGATTTTCAGAGATCTATACTCCAGGGAAAGAAATATCTATTGATGAGTCTTTGGTGCTGTTCAAGGGCCGTTTGGTTTTTAGGCAGTACATTCCTAGCAAGAGGGCACGCTATGGAATTAAGCTGTATATGTTGTCTGAGAGTAGGACAGGATATGTTTTTAATTTGCGTGTGTACACTGGTAGGGATTCCACTATTGACCCCCTGGTTGTCCGTCCACTTTAGTAGGAGTTTCAGAGAAAATTGTGTGGGAACTTGCTAGAGGACTGTTTAACAGAGGCCACCATTTGTACATTGATAACTTCTACACTGCTGTGCAATTGTTTAAGGAATTGTTCAAAGTGGACACTTTTGCTTGTGGCACAATCCGCTCTAACCGTAAAGGTTATCCAAAAGAGCTTGTTTGCAAAAAACTTCAGAGGGGACAGTGCATTGCCTTGCGTAGTGAGGAACTGCTAGCTGTGAAATTTGTGGACAGGAGGGATGTGTACATGCTGACTACCATCCATGATGAGAGTACTTCACCTGTGGCTGTTTGGGGTCAGATTGCTGAAGTGCGCAAACCTGTGTGCATTTTAGACTACAATAAGCACATGGGTGGTGTTGATAGAGTAGATCAGAGGTTGGAACCTTACACTGCTATTCGTAAGTCTTACATTTGGTATAAGAAGTTGGCCATCCATCTCTTCAATTTAGCAACTTTCAATGCTTTTGTTGTGTTCAAGGAGTGTTCTCCTGCGTCAAAGTTGACTTTTGTTCAGTTTCAGGAGTCTGTCATAGGCAGCCTTGTTGTTGTGGAACAGGCAAGTGTTCCTAGAGTTGGAGTGGTGGAGGATGTGGCTCGATTGAAAGATCGCCACTTTCCTGATCACATTCCTCCTACATCCTCAAAAGACTTTCCCACTAGGAGATGTAGAGTCTGTTGGCGAAGAGGTACGCGGAAGGAGACTCGTATGTACTGCCCTGAGTGTCCTTCTAACCCTGGGCTGTGTGTGCCTGCTTGTTATAGAGCGTACCACAAGCAAAAGAATTATTGGGAGCAACCATGAGTGGTAAAGTGAACTGCCTGGTCTGTAATGTTTAAGAATTGTTGTTCTGTTTCAAGGTTGGCATTAGTGCAATGTTTCTGATTTTGTGTTAGTAGATTTGTATCTATTTGCAATTTGTTTGTGTTTTCTTTTTGTATAAAAAAATCCTAAATGTGATGGTGGTGTGTGTAGGCTGGTGCTTGGCTGGCGGTGTGCGTGGAGTGGCGCTCGGCTGGCAGTGTGTGAGTAGTGACTTGCTGCTGGTCACTACACACACTGCTAGCCGAGCGACACTCACGCAATCCATCAGGTTGTGTGGTTGCTGTGTTAGGAATGTGGGCGTGTGAAAGTGATGGGCCCTTGAATGGCGCTGTCTGCTGGTGTGAGTGTTGTAATGTGATGGGCCCGCGGCTGGTGGTGTGAATGGTTTTGTATTTGTCACACGTATGAAAGGTGTATGAATGGCCTGTAAAGAGGTTGGTGCCTTGTCGTGGCTTTACAGCTCACGAGCTGTGAGTCAATGGTTCAGTTTCTCGTCCTTTCAATTATTAACAGTGCATTTCATTTTGGGAAATCACTTGTTAATACAATTGTATATACTGAACCATCACTCACCCTCGTGCCAAATCCAACCAGTATGTGTGTGTGTGCTTGAGGATTAGATGGTTGTGCAGTAATATTTTTTTTGTCTTTCTCAAGCAGGGTGTACCTTGTCCCTTTTTGTGAATGTTGTAATGTGTTTGTTTCGTGCCTGGGGGTGTGAATGGTCTTGTGTGTATCACGTATGAAAGGTGTGTGAATGGCCTGTAAAGCGGTTGGGGCCTTGACGTGGCTTTACAGCTCACGAGCTGCGAGTCACTGGTTCCGTTTTTGTCCTTTCAATTATTGACAGTGCATTTCATTTTTGTGAAATCTCTTGTTAATAAAATTGTATATACTGAACCATCACTTGCCCTCGTGCCAAATCCAACCAGTATGTGTGTGTGTGCTTGAGGAATAGATGGCTGTGCAGTAATCTTTGTCTTTTTAGTCTGTCTGCCAAGGTGTACATTCCGTCTAAGAATAACCTACCAACTGTAGATATTGTCGTAAGCGAAACACCCATGGGAGTACATGGTGATATCTCTCTTGTGGATCCCAACAAGTTATGGTACCCACAATGTCCTGCAAACCTCAAAATGTCTGTCACATTTTCCTTGCAATATTGTGCCAACATTTTCACGCTGCAGAAATAAACAACACATTATCTCATTATGACCTGGTTTTGCAAGGGGGTCACCTGGGTTTTGGCCCGGGGCTCGGCGGCCACATAGGGAAACCTACCAAACCCACACATTTCTGAAAAGTAGACACCCGGGGGCTTCCAGGGAGGTATGGCTTGCGTGGATCCCCCAACGTTTCCTTACCCAGAATCCCCTGCAAACCTCACTTTTAGCTGAAAAAATCACTTTTATCACACATTTGTGTGTGGGAAAGTGTGGCATCACTGGCCTCACACAAATTTCCTACCACCCAGCGTTCCCCAGGTCTCCCGATAAAAATGGTGCCTCACTTGTGTGGGAGGCCCAAGTACCCGCGACAGGCAAGGGCCCACAACGTATTGAGGCGACCTCAAAATGGCCTTTCACAAAACCACCTGGTTTTGCAAGGGGAGTCACCTGGGTTTTGGCCCCGTGCTCGGTGGCCATCTAGGAAACCTACCAAACCCACACATTTCTGAAAAGTAGACACCCGGGGGCTTCCAGGGAGGTATGGCTTGCGTGGATCCCCAACGTTTCCTTACCCAGAATCCCCTGCAAACCTCACTTTTAGCTGAAAAAATCACTTTTTCACACATTTTGTGTGGGAAAGTGTGGCATCACTGGCCTCACACAAATTTCCTACCACCCAGCGTTCCCCCAGGTCTCCCGATAAAAATGGTGCCTCACTTGTGTGGGAGGCCCAAGTACCCGCGACAGGCAAGGGCCCACAACGTATTGAGGCGACCTCAAAATGGCCTTTCACAAAACCACCTGGTTTTGCAAGGGAGTCACCTGGGTTTTGGCCCGTGCTCGGCGGCCATCTAGGAAACCTACCAAACCCACACATTTCTGAAAAGTAGACACCCGGGGGCTTCCAGGGAGGTATGGCTTGCGTGGATCCCCCAACGTTTCCTTACCCAGAATCCCTTGCAAACCTCAATTTTAGCTGAAAAAATCACTTTTTTCACACATTTGTGTGTGGGAAAGTGTGGCATCACTGGCCTCACACAAATTTCCTACCACCCAGCGTTCCCCCAGGTCTCCCGATAAAAATGGTGCCTCACTTGTGTGGGAGGCCCAAGTACCAGCGACAGGCAAGGACACAAAACGTTTTGAGGCAACATCAACATTGCCTATCAAAAAATGTTTTGGGCCCTTGCCTGTCGCGGGTACTTGGGCCTCCCACACAAGTGAGGCACCATTTTTATCGGGAGACCTGGGGAACGCTGGGTGGTAGGAAATTTGTGTGAGGCCAGTGATGCCACACTTTCCCACACACAAATGTGTGAAAAAGTGATTTTTCAGCTAAAATTGAGGTTTGCAAGGGATTCTGGGTAAGAAACGTTGGAGGATCCACGCAAGCCATACCTCCCTGGAAGCCCCAGGTGTCTACTTTTCAGAAATGTGTGGGTTTGTAGGTTTCCTAGATGGCCGCCGAGCACGGCCAAAACCCAGGTGACTCCTTGCAAAACCAGGTGGTTTTGAGATAGGCAATTTTGAGGTCGCCTCACTACGTTGTGGGCCCTTGCCTGTCGCGGGTACTGAGCCTCCCACACAAGTGAGGCACCATTTTTATCGGGAGACCTGGGGAACGCTGGGTGGTAGGAAATTTGTGTGACGCCAGTGATGCCACACTTCCACACACAAATGTGTGAAAAAGTGATTTTTTCAGCTAAAATTGAGGTTTGCAGGGATTCTGGGTAAGGCGTTGGGGGATCCACGCAAGCCATACCTCCTGGAAGCCCCGGGTGTCTACTTTTCAGAAATGTGTGGGTTTGGTAGGTTTCCTAGATGGCCGCCGAGCACGAGGCCAAAACCCAGGTGACCCCTTGCAAAACCAGGTGGTTTTGAGATAGGCAATTTTGAGGTCGCCTCACTACGTTGTGGGCCCTTGCCTGTCGCGGTACTTGGGCCTCCCACACAAGTGAGGCACCATTTTATCGGGAGACCTGGGGAACGCTGGGTGGTAGGAAATTTGTGTGAGGCCAGTGATGCCACACTTCCCACACACAAATGTGTGAAAAAGTGATTTTTCAGCTAAAATTGAGGTTTGCAAGGGATTCTGGGTGGAAACGTTGGGAGATCCACGCAAGCCATACCTCCCTGGAAGCCCGAGTGTCTACTTTTCAGAAATGTGTGGGTTTGGTAGGTTTCCTAGATGGCCGCCGAGCACGGGCCAAAAACCAGGTGACTCCTGCAAAACCAGGTGGTTTTGAGATAGGCAATTTTGAGGTCGCCTCACTACGTTGTGGGCCCTTGCCTGTCGCGGGTACTTGGGCCTCCCACACAAGTGAGGCACCATTTTTATTGGGAGACCTGGGGAACGCTGGGTGGTAGGAAATTTGTGTGAGGCCAGTGATGCCACACTTTCCCACACACAAATGTGTGAAAAAGTGATTTTTCCAGCTAAAAGTGAGGTTTGCAGGGGATTCTGGGTAAGGAAACGTTGGGGGATCCACGCAAGCCATACCTCCCTGGAAGCCCCCGGGTGTCTACTTTTCAGAAATGTGTGTGTTTGGTAGGTTTCCCTAGGTGCCGGCAGAGCTAGGGTTCACAAACTACAGCTAGGCATTTTGCCAAAAAGGGTCATTTTTCACTGCGAAATTGAGGTGTGACCACGTTGCGTTTTGCGCCGTTTCCTGTCGCAGGCACTAGGCCGACCCACACAAGTGAGGTACCATTTTTCTCGTTAGACTTTGGGGAACGCGGGGTGGGTGGAAATTTGTGGATCCACGCAGATTCCAGAACTTTCCACCACAGAAATGTGGGGAAAATGTGTTTTTTGGACAATTGTTTATGTTTGCAAGGGATTCTGGGTAACAGAACCTGGTGGGAGGCAGTCAAGTCACCCCATCCTGGATTCCCCTGGGTGTCTAGTTTTCAAAAATGTATAGGTTTGCTAGGTTTCCCTAGGTGCCGGCAGAGGTAGGGTTCAAAAACTACAGCTAGGCACTTTGCCAAAAAGGGTCATTTTTCACTGCGAAATTGAGGTGTGACCACGTTGCGTTTTGCGCCGTTTCCTGTCGCAGGCACTAGGCCGACCCACACAAGTGAGGTACCATTTTTCTCGTAAGACATTGGGGGACGCGGGGTGGGTGGAAATTTGTGGATCCACGCAGATTCCAGAACTTTCCACCACAGAAATGTGGGGAAAATGTGTTTTTTTGACAATTTTTTATGTTTGCAAGGGATTCTGGGTAACAGAACCTGGTGGGAGGCAGTCAAGTCACCCCATCCTGGATTCCCCTGGGTGTCTAGTTTTCAAAAATGTATAGGTTTGCTAGGTTTCCCTAGGTGCCGGCAGAGGTAGGGTTCAAAAACTACAGCTAGGCACTTTGCCAAAAAAGGGTCATTTTTCACTGCGAAATTGAGGTGTGACCACGTTGCGTTTTGCGCCGTTTCCTGTCGCAGGCACTAGGCCGACCCACACAAATGAGGTACCATTTTTCTCGTAAGACTTTGGGGGACGTGGGGTGGGTGGAAATTTGTGGATCCACGCAGATTCCAGAACTTTCCACCACAGAAATGTGGGGAAAATGTGTTTTTTTGACAATTTTTATGTTTGCAAGGGATTCTGGGTAACAGAACCTGGTGGGAGGCAGTCAAGTCACCCCATCCTGGATTCCCCTGGGTGTCTAGTTTTCAAAAATGTATAGGTTTGCTAGGTTTCCCTAGGTGCCGGCAGAGGTAGGGTTCAAAAACTACAGCTAGGCACTTTGCCAAAAAGGGTCATTTTTCACTGCGAAATTGAGGTGTGACCACGTTGCGTTTTGCGCCGTTTCCTGTCGCAGGCACTAGGCCGACCCACACAAGTGAGGTACCATTTTTCTCGTAAGACTTTGGGGAACGCGGGGTGGGTGGAAATTTGTGGATCCACGCAGATTCCAGAACTTTCCACCACAGAAATGTGGGGAAAATGTGGTTTTTTTGACAATTTTTTATGTTTGCAAGGGATTCTGGGTAACAGAACCTGGTGGGAGGCAGTCAAGTCACCCCATCCTGGATTCCCCTGGGTGTCTAGTTTTCAAAAATGTATAGGTTTGCTAGGTTTCCCTTGGTGCCGGCAGAGGTAGGGTTCAAAAACTACAGCTAGGCACTTTGCCAAAAAGGGTCATTTTTCACTGCGAAATTGAGGTGTGACCACGTTGCGTTTTGCGCCGTTTCCTGTCGCAGGCACTAGGCCGACCCACACAAGTGAGGTACCATTTTTCTCGTAAGACTTTGGGGGACGCGGGGTGGGTGGAAATTTGTGGGTCCACGCAGATTCCAGAACTTTCCACCACAGAAATGTGGGGAAAATGTGTTTTTTTGACAATTTTTTATGTTTGCAAGGGATTCTGGGTAACAGAACCTGGTGGGAGGCAGTCAAGTCACCCCATCCTGGATTCCCCTGGGTGTCTAGTTTTCAAAAATGTATAGGTTTGCTAGGTTTCCCTAGGTGCCGGCAGAGGTAGGGTTCAAAAACTACAGCTAGGCACTTTGCCAAAAAGGGTCATTTTTCACTGCGAAATTGAGGTGTGACCACGTTGCGTTTTGCGCAGTTTCCTGTCGCAGGCACTAGGCCGACCCACACAAGTGAGGTACCATTTTTCTCGTAAGACTTTGGGGGACGCGGGGTGGGTGGAAATTTGTGGATCCACGCAGATTCCAGAACTTTCCACCACAGAAATGTGGGGAAAATGTGTTTTTTGGACAATATTTTATGTTTGCAAGGGATTCTGGGTAACAGAACCTGGTGGGAGGCAGTCAAGTCACCCCATCCTGGATTCCCCTGGGTGTCTAGTTTTCAAAAATGTATAGGTTTGCTAGGTTTCCCTAGGTGCCGGCAGAGGTAGGGTTCAAAAACTACAGCTAGGCACTTTGCAAAAAAAGGTCATTTTTCACTGCGAAATTGAGGTGTGACCGCGTTGCGTTTTGCGCCGTTTCCTGTCGCAGGTACTAGGCCGACCCACACAAGTGAGGTACCATTTTTCTCATAAGACTTTGGGGAACGCGGGGTGGGTGGAAATTTGTGGATCCACGCAGATTCCAGAACTTTCCACCTCAGAAATGTGGGGAAAATGTGTTTTTTTGGACAATTTTTTATGTTTGCAAGGGATTCTGGGTAACAGAACCTGGTGGGAGGCAGTCAAGTCACCCCATCCTGGATTCCCCTGGGTGTCTAGTTTTCAAAAATGTATAGGTTTGCTAGGTTTCCCTAGGTGCCGGCAGAGGTAGGGTTCAAAAACTACAGCTAGGCACTTTGCCAAAAAAGGGTCATTTTTCACTGCGAAATTGAGGTGTGACCACGTTGCGTTTTGCGCCGTTTCCTGTCGCAGGCACTAGGCCGACCCACACAAGTGAGGTACCATTTTTCTCGTAAGACTTTGGGGAACGCGGGGTGGGTGGAAATTTGTGGATCCACGCAGATTCCAGAACTTTCCACCACAGAAATGTGGGGAAAATGTGTTTTTTGGACAATTGTTTATGTTTGCAAGGGATTCTGGGTAACAGAACCTGGTGGGAGAGCAGTCAAGTCACCCCATCCTGGATTCCCCTGGGTGTCTAGTTTTCAAAAATGTATAGGTTTGCTAGGTTTCCCTAGGTGCCGGCAGAGGTAGGGTTCAAAAACTACAGCTAGGCACTTTGCCAAAAAAGGGTCATTTTTCACTGCGAAATTGAGGTGTGACCACGTTGCGTTTTGCGCCGTTTTCTGTCGCAGGCACTAGGCCGACCGACACAAGTGAGGTACCATTTTTCTCGTAAGACTTTGGGGAACGCGGGGTGGGTGGAAATTTGTGGATCCACGCAGATTCCAGAACTTTCCACCACAGAAATGTGGGGAAAATGTGTTTTTTGGACAATTTTTTATGTTTGCAAGGGATTCTGGGTAACAGAACCTGGTGGGAGGCAGTCAAGTCACCCCATCCTGGATTCCCCTGGGTGTCTAGTTTTCAAAAATGTATAGGCTTGCTAGGTTTCCCTAGGTGCCGGCAGAGGTAGGGTTCAAAAACTACAGCTAGGCACTTTGCCAAAAAGGGTCATTTTCACTGCGAAATTGAGGTGGGACCGCATTGCGTTTTGCGCCGTTTCCTGTCGCAGGCACTAGTCCGACCCACACAAGTGAGGTACCATTTTTCTCGTAAGACTTTGGGGAACGCGGGGTGGGTGGAAATTTGTGGATCCACGCAGATTCCAGAACTTTCCACCACAGAAATGTGGGGAAAATGTGGTTTTTTGACAATTTTTTATGTTTGCAAGGGATTCTGGGTAACAGAACCTGGTGGGAGGCAGTCAAGTCACCCCATCCTGGATTCCCCTGGGTGTCTAGTTTTCAAAAATGTATAGGTTTGCTAGGTTTCCCTAGGTGCCGGCAGAGCTAGGGTTCAAAAACTACAGCTAGGCACTTTGCCAAAAAAGGGTCATTTTTCACTGCGAAATTGAGGTGTGACCACGTTGCGTTTTGCGCAGTTTCCTGTCGCAGGCACTAGGCCGACCCACACAAGTGAGGTACCATTTTTCTCGTAAGACTCTGGGGGACGCGGGGTGGGTGGAAATTTGTGGATCCACACAGATTCCAGAACTTTCCACCACAGAAATGTGGGGAAAATGTGATTGTTTTGACAATTTTGTATGTTTGCAAGGGATTCTGGGTAACAGAACCTGGTGGGAGGCAGTCAAGTCACCTCATCCTGGATTCCCCTGGGTGTCTAGTTTTCAAAAATGTATAGGTTTGCTAGGTTTCCCTAGGTGCCGGCAGAGGTAGGGTTCAAAAACTACAGCTAGGCACTTTGCAAAAAAGGTCATTTTTCACTGCGAAATTGAGGTGTGACCGCGTTGCGTTTTGCGCCGTTTCCTGTCGCAGGCACTAGGCCGACCCACACAAGTGAGGTACCATTTTTCTCGTAAGACTTTGGGGAAAGCGGGGTGGGTGGAAATTTGTGGATCCACGCAGATTCCAGAACTTTCCACCACAGAAATGTGGGGAAAATGTGTTTTTTGGACAATTTTTTATGTTTGCAAGGGATTCTGGGTAACAGAACCTGGTGGGAGGCAGTCAAGTCACCCCATCCTGGATTCCCCTGGGTGTCTAGTTTTCAAAAATGTATAGGTTTGCTAGGTTTCCCTAGGTGCCGGCAGAGGTAGGGTTCAAAAACTACAGCTAGGCACTTTGCCAAAAAAGGGTCATTTTTCACTGCGAAATTGAGGTGTGACCACGTTGTGTTTTGCGCCGTTTCCTGTCGCAGGCACTAGGCCGACCCACACAAGTGAGGTACCATTTTTCTCGTAAGACTTTGGGGAACGCGGGGTGGGTGGAAATTTGTGGATCCACGCAGATTCCAGAACTTTCCACCACAGAAATGTGGGGAAAATGTGTTTTTTGGACAATTTTTTATGTTTGCAAGGGATTCTGGGTAACAGAACCTGGTGGGAGGCAGTCAAGTCACCCCATCCTGGATTCCCCTGGGTGTCTAGTTTTCAAAAATGTATAGGTTTGCTAGGTTTCCCTAGGTGCCGGCAGAGGTAGGGTTCAAAAACTACAGCTAGGCACTTTGCCAAAAAAGGGTCATTTTACACTGCGAAATTGAGGTGTGACCACGTTGCGTTTTGCGCCGTTTCCTGTCGCAGGCACTAGGCCGACCCACACAATTGAGGTACCATTTTTCTCTTAAGACTTTGGGGAACGCAGGGTGGGTGGAAATTTGTGGATCCACGCAGATTCCAGAACTTTCCACCACAGAAATGTGGGGAAAATGTGTTTTTTTGGACAATTTATTATGTTTGCAAGGGATTCTGGGTAACAGAACCTGGTGGGAGGCAGTCAAGTCACCCCATCCTGGATTCCCCTGGGTGTCTAGTTTTCAAAAATGTATAGGCTTGCTAGGTTTCCCTAGGTGCCGGCAGAGGTAGGGTTAAAAAACTACAGCTAGGCACTTTGCCAAAAAGGGTCATTTTTCACTGCGAAATTGAGGTGGGACCGCATTGCGTTTTGCGCCGTTTCCTGTCGCAGGCACTAAGCCGACCCACACAAGTGAGGTACCATTTTTCTCGTAAGACTTTGGGGAACGCGGGGTGGGTGGAAATTTGTGGATCCACGCAGATTCCAGAACTTTCCACCACAGAAATGTGGGGAAAATGTGTTTTTTTTGACAATTTGTTATGTTTGCAAGGGATTCTGGGTAACAGAACCTGGTGGGAGGCAGTCAAGTCACCCCATCCTGGATTCCCCTGGGTGTCTAGTTTTCAAAAATGTATAGGTTTGCTAGGTCTCCCTAGGTGCCGGCAGAGCTAGGGTTCAAAAACTACAGCTAGGCACTTTGCCAAAAAAGGGTCATTTTTCACTGCGAAATTGAGGTGTGACCACGTTGCGTTTTGCGCTGTTTCCTGTCGCAGGCACTAGGCCGACCCACACAAGTGAGGTACCATTTTTCTCGTTAGACTTTGGGGAACGCGGGGTGGGTGGAAATTTGTGGATCCACGCAGATTCCAGACCTTTCCACCACAGAAATGTGGGGAAAATGTGATTGTTTTGACAATTTTGTATGTTTGCAAGGGATTCTGGGTAACAGAACCTGGTGGGAGGCAGTCAAGTCACCCCATCCTGGATTCCACTGGGTGTCTAGTTTTCAAAAATGTATAGGTTTGCTAGGTTTCCCTAGGTGCCGGCAGAGCTAGGGTTCAAAAACTACACCTAGGCACTTTGCAAAAAAAGGGTAATTTTTCATTGTGAAAATGTGGTACGTCCACGTTGCATTTTGAGCCATTTCCTGTTGTGGGCACAAGGGCTACCCACACAAGTGAGGTACCATTTTTATCGGGAGACTTAGGGTAACACAGAATTGTAGAGCAACTGTTATTACCTATTGACTTTCAATGCATTTCTGCCTTCCAAATGAAAGACAATGTGTAAAAAATAAGTCATTTTGAAAAATGACCTATAATTCTCATGCTAGTATGGGTACTCCCAATTTCGGAAATGTGCAAATATCTACTGTTTCTAAAATCTACATTTTGTTCCCATTTCAGAAATACATAGGTGTCTTTCATAACAATTTTTCCATGTATACATTTTCCCAAAATAATTGCTATATACCCGGTACTTAAAAAAAAATCATTGCAAGATGTTGCTCAATTATTGGCTCTGGGTTCGTCGGGTTCTTGGTGAACCTACAAGTCCTATATATCCCCACAACCAGAAAGGTCCAGCGGATATAACGGTATATTGCCTTCAAATAGCTGTCATAATTAGAAGAAGTTACAGGTGAAAACGTTGACACAAATGGCTGTTTTTTTCAACTAATTTTCAATTTTTCCTTTATTTAACTGTTAGTTTCTATAAGGAAAACTTTAAGGATCTACACAAATGACCCCTTGCTGAATTCAGAATTTTGTCTACTTTTCATAAATGTATGGCTTTCCAGGATCCATTATTGGTTTCATACCCATTTCTACCATTAACTGGAAGGAGGTTGAAAGCACAAAAAATAGCAAAAATAGGCTATGTCCCAGAAAAATGCCAAAACTGTGTAAAAAAGTTGGTTTTCTGACAAAAGTCTGCTTGTCCCTGAAAGCTGGGAAGATGGTGATTTCATCCCCACAACCCCTTTTTGATGCCATTTGCAGGGAAAAATCAAGACGCTTTCATCTGTAGCCCTTTTTTGCCTTTTTCCAAAAAACCCAAAATTTAGCTGTATTTTGACTAATTTCTGGGTCCCCTCCAGGGGAACCCACAAACCCTGGGTACCTTTACAATCCCCATGATGTTAGAAAAAAGGACGCAAATTTGGCATGGATACCTTATGTGGTCAAAAAGTTACAGGGGCCTAAGCGCGCACTACCCCAAATAGCCAAAAAAAGGCTTAGCACAGGAGGGGAAAAGGCCTAGCAGCGAAGGGGTTAATAATGCACCTGAACCAGGCTTTTTCCACATACTAATATAGATATAGGAATATGGGTGACTTGCAATTGACTTACTCCTGATATATTCCTAACTTTCTAGTAGTAAATTACATCTACTACTGGAAAATAACTTTCTGAGTCGTCTCATTTTTTATTCAAAGGAGGTGCCTAGTTAGACAAAAAGTTGATTGCAATTATTTTTGTTTTTGATGGGATACTAGGTGCCAATGAAAAGGTATGTGGCAGTCAAGGTTGAACTGAAGAATTTTATAAGATACAAACACTTGGCAGAAGAGGTGTTTCTTCAAGTATTTCAGAGAGAATGTGGAGCCTTGTTGGTGCAGGAATCAGACCCCCAAACTTTCACTTTTGACATGGCTTATCTGAGAACAAGCAACCTACCGGACCCATCACAATCTGGCTTTAGGGCCAACCACAGCGCAGAGACAGCCCTCATCACAGCAACTGACGACATCTGAGCCCTACTGGACAGAGGAGAAACAGCCTCCCTCATCCTACTGGACTTCTCCGCAGCTTTTTACACTGTCTCACACCACACACTCATCCAGCGAATTTGCCAGATCAGAATCACAGATAACACACTAAGATGGAAGGCATCCTTCCTCACAGGACTCACCCAGAGAGTCCACCTCCCCCCCTTCACATCCCAAGCACACCATCTGCGGAGTAACCCAAGGCTCATCTATCAGCGCCACCCTCTTCCACATCTACATGAAACCACTCGCAGTGATCATCGGAGCACACAACACCAACTCGTCCTCTCACTCTCAGCGAACCCCACCCAGACAAAGACCAACTTCCACAACTGCATGAAGAACGTAGCAACATGGATGAAAGATAGCTGCCTCAATCTTAGCACAGACAAGATGTAAGTCCGTATCTGCGACAGAAACACCACCCTCTGGAAAGACTCATGGTGGCTGATGTATCTCAGTCCCAATCCCATTCCGAAAGACCATGCACGCAACTTATGTTTATGTTTATGGATTTATAAAGCGCTTGGCTTCCCGAAGGCTTCCCAGCGCTGATGAGAAGGTGCAGTCAGGGTGCAGAAGTTATCGTGGAAAGAGCCATGTTTTGAGTTTTTTCCTAAATACCAGTTCATCTGTTAGCAATCACATTTCTTTAGGTAAGGAGTTCCAAAGACTAGGAGCCAGATGTGAAAAGGTTCTACCTCCCATCGTGATCTCTTTATTCTTATCCTTTTCATGAACAGATCTGATGAGGATCTTAGAAATCTTGGGAATTATTCTAGACAGCAAACTCTCAATGAGATGCCAAGTCAACATCATTACATCTGCTTGCTTCAACATCATCCACGTGCTCCGACAAATCTTCAGATGGCTCCCCACCAGCACCAGGAAAACTGTGACACAGGCCCTCATCACTAAGCGGACTCGACTACGGCAATACACTCTATGCCAGCGCAAACTCCAAACTCATGCAAAGACTCCAGACGATACAGAACGCAGCAGCCAGACTGTTCCTCAATCTACCCAAGAGAACACACATTACCCAACACCTCAGAGACCTCCACTGGCTCCCCCTCCACAAAATATGCCAGTTCAAGCTGCTGACCCACTCATACAAAGCCCTCCACAACATTGGACCACACTACATGAACCACCGCCTGACTTTCCACCAAGCCACTGATCCAGTGCGGTTAATATAAATTTCTCCTTAGGACACGAATCCAGGTAAATCATTCATTTCTACTAAACCATATGATGGTGGGGCCCATAACACCGCATATTATACGTTCATTCACTCACTGGATTTCACACCAAGGAGAAATGTGTTGCTGGAGGAACGGGATACCTTGTTAAATTAGACAGAATAAAGCCTCAGACACCATATACATTAGCCTTTGATCCTGTCGGTTCCCAAACATCAAGGTACTCCGCTCTTTGGTCGATGGACCAACTAGTAGAATAAGTTGATGACGATTAAGACCAGCTCAATCACTGTAAAACCTGTTAAACTTTAAACTTATTAATGAACTAAAGAACCACAGACTCATTATTGATTAGAATGACATTTTATCTAAATTTTCAATTGCACGAGTGAGATTCTTAATTTATTAATCACTTTAATACATTAATAACATTTATATGAAAAGTTCTAATAAAGAATTTGAAATTTATGCATTACCTATTTAGATGCAGATAGGAATGGTTCACCAAAAAGAAGATAAACCGTAGATCACAGAATAGACTCCCAACTGACTGACTGTCCCGCTAATGGCCTCCTCGACCGAACCTCCCATACAGATTTCCCGCAACGGTCTCGTTCCTTTCCCCAGTCAAGTGCGAAGTCCTTATAGAAAGCAGCAGCAGCATCAGCAATAGCATCCGCAGCGACAACAATGACCGCAACAGCAACGTCGTCTCTCACATAAGAGCAGTCCCTCTTATACCCTACTTCTAGCTTACTACATAAAATGTTGCAATCCATAGGGGCAGGAATTACGCTAATTGGTCCATTTGAGGGGTGGTGATGATCACCTCACCGCCTTCCTTGTTCAAACTGGTTTCGGGGATAGTTAAGAGTATAATGGTTTCTCATGACCTTTGGGTAAAACAGTCCAATTTGTCCATTCATTTTGTTGCAATCTCGATGGTCACAATTTTGTTAGTTAATCCATGGTTGCTCAGTACTTCTCTCTTTCATTCCCACGAATACACGCTGAGTCTTTCTTGGCACCCTCCTTATGGCAGGTCAACGCGACCTTGACATCTCTCACTCTGTGCACAGGCTGTACCCACGTGGTTCAGCTCCTCTATTTCTTCCGCTTAGAGGCCATCTTTTGGCTTCGTCACGTGACCGCATCTGTCTCGGCAGCCATTTTCACAGCCTGGCCTAACAGGCCCGAACGAATTATCATAAGAACAAACACAATCAAAATTAAAACAAAGAAAATAAGCCTTTCTGTTTACCACCCGTCATTCTAAAGACCCATGTTAGGTGTTACCTAGCAGAAGCGACATTTAAAGCCATTTTACTTACCATCTGCATTCTTTGCCACAATACAAATCTACTACATAGCATAAATCATGCGATTTTACTCTAATTAGTACGCAAATCACAATATTAAGGTTAGTCAACTTTTACAATTGTAAATAAATTAGTTTTTGCAGAAATTTGCAGGTTACCCTTTATGTAGTGTTTACTAAAGATGCAATTGTTGATTAATTCATGCTCCATTTAACCATTAGTATCGTTAATTCATTAAAACTCATTAATTTTCAAAAGAGGGGGTACAAATAATTTTTATTTACCCTGCTCCATCAACTCCCCCTTTGGTGATTTTTAATATCACCACTAAAACCCTATCCTACAATTTTATCAGATAAATGTTTCTTGTCCACTTGCTTTTGTTAGTTCATACAACGGTGTTTTTCTCATTTTGACTTTTAGACCTTTTGTATATGTTCTCCTTCAATTCTTCCAATTCTATTTCTCCCATTTCTCGTTCTTTCTTTATTTTTCTCATTTTCTCTTTTTATTTTATTTCTTTTTCTTCTCCTTTTAACACACACATATGCTAATCTTACTAATAACATTATCACTATTATCACTGTTACTGATATTAGTATCTTCCCAATAAGAGAACTACCTATTTCTGTGAACCATTTTTGAAGTGAGGAAAAACTCTTACCAAGTTTCTCCCAAACACCTTCAACCTCCAGTGGGGCAATTTCTTTGTGCAAATCAGTAATATTCTTTATATACTTCTGTATATTCTCACTTTTGTCTGGAATGTAAGTGCAACAATGTTGGACTTTCAGCATTCCACAGACTCCACCCTCTTTGCCAAAAGAATGTCAAGGGCAAGTCAATTTTGCATTACCATAGCTCTCATGGCAACCATTTCGGTATTTACCATCAAGAACCCTCCAGCAGTATTCGTTGATAAACGATCTACTATTGTAGACAATTTCCGAATCTTGTATATATTCAAAGATATACCCACTGCTGGTATCACTGCTCCAAAAATGTCACCTACTATTTCTGAAAAACTTTCTCTCCTTCTACGGTGTAATATTGTACCTATCTCGTGTATTCCTTTTGTTCCTCTCTCCACATGAAAAATCTTTGGAAAGACCAGGCCTAGATAGCACGTTCCGTACCAATGGTCCGGTAACCTATTATAAGCTTTATTTCCGCAAATGTAATAGATCCCTGGAAATACTGAATCTTTTCCCCCTTTAAATCCCCATCCTCCTAAAATTTTATATGTATCTCGGCATTCACTGGAACCCACGAAATAGTTATCATATATTGTTTTACTTCTACTAATACACAATTTTCCCTGTTGGGGTCAATCTAGAACCATAGCTGCATTAGTTTCTCCTTTTTCATTTTTCTCTTCAAATGCCCAAAGGGGTGTTTTTATCTTTTCTTCTGCTACCTTTCTCTGAAACTTAACTCTTCTGTTTTCTACCATATCCAAGAAATTCTTTTCTTCTTTCTTCAGTTCACAGGTAAGATTGTGTCTAACTATATACTCTAATGTTAAGTCTTTATTTTCTAAGAAAAATTCTCCAAACATTCTCGCAACTTTCACCTTATTTAATTCAGGAATTACGGGAATTTTTGCAAAAACAGTGTCTATATCAGTGTAATAATATTCTAATCTACCTGTTTTATAGAATAAACTAGCTAGAACATTACAAGTTATCCCATACTTCAAAGGAAGGTGATGATAAGTCACACCCTCTGTAACTGACGCAGGTAACTGCATACAAACATAGCAATCCCTCACATCCATTGTCTCCACATATTCATACAGCAGTTTGGTGAAGACATTCTTGGAGAAATCAGTTATAGACTTATCCTTATGTAAATTAGTACTATCTATTAATGCGGCAGAGTTTTGTGTGATAGCTTCTTTATCCTTTTTCGTGTTATTTTCTTTTACAGACTTTTCTTCTACAATTAACCTAAGTGGTATTACTATTGCTAAAATAAGCCAAATAAACATCAGCAATCCTGTACACAAGAAACACATTTTACACCATCTACGTAAAAACTCACATCTAAATCTTCTATTCTCAGTGTCTACCATGTTGTACTTTTATCTAGCTATATATTTATATATATATATATGTGTACAGAAAATGTGTCACCACACCTCAGAATGACTTTTCGGCCACTCTATCCTTTACTTTGTCTCGTTTGGTGCTTTCTTCAGCTCTTTCCAGAACTCCTTCTTGTCTTGTTCAGTTGTTGTGTCCAGTCCGGTTTTTGTGCTTTGTCTTTTCAGTTTTGATGCATTTCACTTTCACCCATTGGTTTTATTGCTTTCGTCTGAGCTTTCGTGACTGTTATCTTCTTTTTTAATATCGGTCAATGCGATGTATAGCCACTCAGGTCTTTTCACTCTTTTTGTTTTTTGTAATTGTCCTTGTCCCTTTTGACTCGTTATTTCATTTACTTGTTCCGCATCATCTCTGTTCAGATTTATTATCTTATATCTCAGTCTTCTAACTTCATGGGGCCAATTGTCTCCTTTTCTTGGCCTTTTTAGTTAACTTTCCTCTTCCTCTCGTTCAGTTCTCCAAGTTCTCTTTCTTGGTCCTAGTCTTTGCTTTCTTTCTTCTTCACTTTCTTCTGATTCTGTCTCAGACCTTACTTCACTTCCTCTAACCTTGAACCTTATGATCTCGACTTCTTTGTCTGATTCTGAACCTTCTTGTATCTCTTCTGTTGGGACATTTGATTCTATCCCTCCTCGATTTTCTTCCGCATTTGTCTTAATCTTTCTATCTGAATCTAAATTTCCCTGTGTTTCTTCTATTAGTTGGTCTCTCCCTACTACTGCTCGGGTGTCTTCCGGATTTTCTCCTATCTCTCTATCTGAATCTAAGTCTCCCTCAGTTAACTCAACTATCTCTGGAGGAATTCTGCCATAACTTGTACTGGGTTGTTCGCTATCACTGTCTCTTGGTTCAGTTTCTTTCTTTATAATGTCAGCCTTTGTTTTTCTCTTCTGTTTCTCATCAAATTCAGGTTGGTCTGTTTCAGATTCTGAACTGGTATCCGATATTTCCAGATATCGACTTACAGGTCGAGCTTCAAGATCTGGAATTTTAATCGTTTCAGATTCTTCTTCAGTTGTTAAACTTGTACCTGTTTCTTCCAGATGTCGACTTTCTGGTCGAGCTTCAGGATCTGGAACTCTACTTGTTTCAGGTTCTGCTTCGGATGCTGAGCTGGTATCAGATATCTCCAGATGTCGACTTACAGGTCGAGCTTCAGGATCTGGAACTCTGATGGTATGACTGGCATGAACCACATTTTTCACACCTGCACATTTTACAGCAGTTGTCGTCACCAGGATCACTTGTCGTGGCTTATCCCAGCGAGGAACCAAACAATTTCTTCTTCTGTGGACTTTTATGCGGACCCAGTCTCCTGGACTCAAATCATGAGCTGGTTTTCTTTCAAGAGTGGTCGCATCCGGTCCAACCTGATGAAACACAGAATGTACCACATCAGCCAATCCTTTGCAATAGTCCAATACGAGATCATCAGTTATAGTCAGCAGTTTGTTGACAGGTACATGTGCTTGTCTCATTGCTCGTCCCATGATTATTTCATGAGGACTCAGACCTGTTTTTCTATCAGGTATGCTTCTGATAGTCATCAGCACCAATGGGAGGGCATCTGGCCATTTGAGACCTGTGGCTTGACACATTTTCCCTAGCCTATTCTTTATTGTTCCATTTACTTGCTCTACCACTCCAGAAGCTTCTGGTCTGTAGGCACAGTGTAATTTCTGTTGTATGTCATGTGCTTCACATATCAATTGGATTAGTTCATTTTGGAAATGTGTTCCTCTATCTGTTTCGATCTTTACTGGAAAACCATATCTCGGAATGAATTTTCTCAGTAGGAGTTTAGCCACAGTAACTCCATCATTCCTTCTTGTCGGATAGGCTTCCACCCAACGAGAAAACAAACAAACGACCACAAGAACATATTTCAATCTATTGCTCGGGGGCATTTCAATAAAATCTAGTTGCATTCTGGTAAAAGGACCTCCTTCACGTCCTATTGTCCCTAAACTCACTACTGTTTTCCTTCCTGGATTTATCTGTTGGCATGTAAGACATCTTTGACAGAGACTTTCAGCTATAGCTCTGAATTTTGGGTTGTACCAAGTCTGTCTGAAAAGTCTGATCATGGCATCCCTACCAATGTGAGCTTGTCCATGGTACATCCGTGACATATTAGAAATCATGCTATCAGGCATAACTGGTTTTTCATCTCTATAAACCCAAACGTCATCTTCCTCTCTTTGACTGCAACCTGCTTTTATCCAACCATCTTTCTCTTCTTCATTGGCCTCTTCCTGTAATTGCCTTACCTCATCCCAGGTTTCGACCATGTTAGTAAACAGCAAGGGACATGAAACATTCTCTTTTTCTCTCCTCCTATTCAGTGAGACCATATTTCTGGCACAATATTGGGCTATTTCATCAGCATATTTATTTCCCACTGTGATATAGGCTGCTCCATTTTTGTGTGCAGCACATTTTACCACTGCTATCTGTTTAGGCAGCTGTATCGCCTCAAGCAATTTCTTCACAAACTCACCATTTCTGATAGGAGTTCCTGCAGACGTCAAGAAACCTCTCTGAGACCAGATCTGTCCAAAATCGTGGACCACCCCGAAGCCATACTGGCTATCCGTGATCACCGTAATTCGGACATTATTTCCCAGTTTGCACGCCTGAATCAGAGCAATCAGCTCAGCCACTTGGGCTGAACGTATCCCTCTCAAACAAGATGCTTCCATTATAGCTGCTACTGTACATACAGCATACGCAGCGCTTAAAACTCCTTCACTCGTTCTCAGACATGACCCGTCCACAAACATTACGTAATCTGATTCTTTCAAGGGCTCATCTTTAATGTCAGGGCGAGGCTTGGTGCAAAATTCAAGCACATCCAAACACTTATGATCAACTTCATCTTTGACTCCTACATTTTCTTCATCTGGCAGTGAAGTTGAAGGATTCACACTTGTGCATCTATCAATGGTTACATTGTCTGCACTCAAAGTCACCTTTTCGTACCTAGTCAGCCGACTATGTGTCATGAATTGGGTTTTGGTTCTAGTCAAAAGAATTTCAACAGTATGGAACGTATACTCTCAGTGGATATCCCATCACAATGCCTTCACTCTGTTCCAGACTCACACAAGTAGCAGCTACTGCTTTCAGATATCCAGGCAATGCTTTTGCTACCAGGTCTAGAACAGCTGAAAAATAAGCAATTGGTCTTTTCATTTTTCCATGCCTTTGCACTAACACCGAAAATGCACATCCATCTCTTTCACTACAATACAGCTCAAATTCCTTTTCATAATCAGGCATTCCCAAAGCCGGTGCCTCACACAACTTTGTTTTCAGTTCTTTGAAAGCCTTCATTTCCTCCTCATTCAATTCAATCGGATCTCTGACATCTCTTTTTGTCAATTGCTGTAAAGGTTTTGCAATTAATGAAAATCCACTTATCCACTGTCGGCAATATCCACCAATCCCAAGGACCATTCTCACCTCTCTGTGTCATTGGAGCTCTCATTCCTCGGATAATCCTTATTCTTTCTGTCGTCACTTTTCGCATCCCTTTTTCAATCTTATGACCTAGATACTGTACTTCCTGCTGACAAAATTGCAGTTTTGACGTTGACATTTTGTGTCGTCCTTCTGCTAAATGATTCAGTAAAGCAATTGTGTCCGTAACACATGCTTCTTTAGTCTTTGATGCCACCAATAGGTCATCAATGTACTGAACCATCACAGATCTTTCAGGCATTTTTAAATCTTCCAATGATTTCTTTAGGATCTGATTAATGATTGAGGGGCTTTCTGTATACCCTTGAGGAATTCGGCACCATGCCAAAATACGCTCTCCGAACCGGAACGCAAATAATGGCTGGCTGTCTGGGTGCAACGGAATAGAAAAGAATGCGTGGCACAAATCAATAACTGTGTACCATCCTGCATCATGTGGAATCTGATATAGTATTACAGCGGGGTTTGGCACAATTGGACAACAGGGGACAACGATTTTATTTACCTTCCTCAAGTCCTGTACTATCCTATATGTCCCATTCGGCTTTTTCAATCCCATTATTGGTGAATTACATGGGCTACTCATTAACTCTCTTAAAATTCCTTGTTCAATCATTTTATTAACTACAGGGGTTATTCCTTCAATAATTTCTGGCGTTAATTTATACTGTGGAGTATTTGGATAATTTATTCCTTCTCTTATAGTAATCTTTACAGGGTCTACTCCTCTCATTAACCCAATGTCTTCGCCTGTGAAATCCCATACATTAGATCTGACCGTTTCAATTCAGTCGGGATTTTCTCTGCATCGAACACAGGAAACATGTCATTTACTCCTGGTTCTAGTTCTGCCATTGTCATTTTATACAGGACATCTTCATCTGGTGTCTGGAAAGCAATACCATCCGGGGTACAATAGATGGTACAATTCATTTTACAAAGCAGATCGCGTCCAAGCAAATTTACAGGACTGCAATCACATACCACAAACCAATGCATCTCTTTGAATGGTCCAACTTTCACCTCCACTGGTTTGGTAAGAGGCGCTTTAATCTGTTGGTTTGAAACACCTACAACTTGGATATATTCTCCTGAGAGAGGAAGATTTAGAATTTCCACTGATCTAACAGTAGAACGGGTAGCTCCAGTGTCCACAAGGAATGTAACATTTACACCATTCACTTTTCCATCCACAAATGAACCTGACTGATCTACCTCTAGAGTTGCGCCAAGCACGCACTCTTCTTCCTCTCCTAGGCACCGTCATAAACTTTCATCCGATTAATTTCCATCCTGCCGTAACCAATACTGCGACACTGCAGCGGCGAACGGCAATTTTGTTACCTGCTCTCCTCTGTAGAATCCTGTCTCTGCACTGTATCTCTGGGGGTTTACACTCTTAGGAAGAGGTGGTTGTGGCACCTGACTCTGTTGAGTAACTACCTGCGGTTGTTGCAGTTGTTGGTAACTCACCTCATTCTACACCTGTGGATTTAATGGTTGATTTTCTGTATTAGCTTTGGGAGGAAATTTACACTAATTTCTCCAATGCCCTAACTTTCCGCAATTATGGCATGGCCATTTCTTTTTAGCCTCTTCTATACTCATTTGACCTTTTCCCTTACCTATATTCGGTTTGAATTTAGTTTGTCCTGCATCACTAGACTGATTATTCATTTGAGCTTCTTGCTTTTCTGCAACCTTTACTTGTGCCCACATCGCTTTCTCCTTTAGTTTACGCTGTCTACACTCGATGTCATCACTACAATATTTGGCATACCATAATACCTCATCTACAGTGCTATTCTGCCAACACAACATATGCTGCTTAATCATTTCACTTATTTCTAGTTTCAATCCATATACAAATCTATATACAAAATGACTCATGTCCTTTTCACTCAACGTCTCATAACCACTAATCTGTTTGAAAACCAAAAGCAACCTCTCGTAGTAGGCATGTACAGATTCCTTACTTTCCTGAGTTGTTCTATCAATCTTTACCCAATCTGTTTCTTTCGGTGGAATCTTATTTTTCAAAAACGTGATGGCTTGTTCATACTTTCTCATTACCTCTGGACCTGGGGCTCCAGTTTTTGCATCTCTAGGATATTCTTCCTTCGGCCAATCAATTGTAATCTTACACTCTGTCCATAAGTCTGCTGGTACTACAATTTCAAACAATCCGTCCAGATCTTCCCACAACACCTTTGAAACTTTTACAAATCTTTCTACCTGTCTATACCATTCTACGGGTTTCTCTCTCAATCTTGGGAAGTCATTTGTAAATGATAATATATCCTGTCTGGACCATGGAACATGTACATAGCTTCCTCCTGGAGTTTTCCTCATCGGGCATTCCAGTGCTATTGGTTCCTTTTCCTTTACTGGAAAAGCCAACGTTGCTTTATCGGTTGTTCCCTCCTTTCTTCTTATCCATCTGCTCCTCCATCTGTCCACATCTCCCCATTTTCTCAATAACACAATCAGTTCCTTTATCTGAGTTAATCGTCCTGTGTTCAGATTTTCTATATCCTTTTCACTAAAATCTACCCTATACGGTTTCTGCAGTCCTCTGATCTTTCCAAACTCTACTCCCAGTTCATTCGCTGTTTCTTTCAATTTTTCATGCAAATTCCTAGCTCTCCAAGTAACACTCTTGCACATAAACATAAGTTCATCATCTTGATATGTTTTCAATCTATCTGTACCAATAGTCCCCAAAATCAACTCTTCCATGTCTATCTTTAATCTGATTACATCCAACGGTTGTGGTTCTGCATCTTTCTTAGGTAAATTTCTCATCCACTTATTTAATTCTTCTGGAGTCGGACCTACAGGGGTACTATTTATTTCTATCCAATTTGTACTTCTCTCTGGGGTCTCAGTTGCTGACTCAGTTCCCATAGGAATCCTATTTATCTGATTCTCATTAACCGTCAAATTTGTAGGTGGACTCGATCTATATGAGACAACCGGATCTCTTGTCTCTCTAGTTTCTGGGATTATCCCTTCTCTCATTCTTTGCATATTCGAGTTCATTGGAATTGTCAAGGAATGCTCATCTATTCTTTGGTTTTCAAATACCGGTATTACTGGTCCTATTGTCACTGGCACAGTCACAGCTTCCATGTTCATAGTTAATTCTCTTATTTTCTCAGTTAATTCTCTTGTGGTTCTTGCTAACTCAGCTGTATTACCACTATCAGGCTTCACGCTCTGGGGAGTTTCTGATTTTTCATAAGACCTATTTATTTCATAATTTCGTTCAGGGCTTTTATTCATCACAGTTTCCATAGGTGGTGCATTTGGTGTCACCACTGCAGAATTCTGTTGATATGGAGGTGGTTTTCTGTTTAAAATGTCTTCCAGCAACTCATCCTCTGTGTCGCTACCTCCACACCTATACCTCTCAGTTACTGCATGCTTCTTTTTCTCCGTACACTTTCTCCCTGTTACTTCTTCAACCATTCTGACAGAAAACAAACCATCAGTCATATTAGCATACCTCCATCGTCTCATTCTGTCTTCGTGATTCATTCCCCATACTCTTCCATGGACTAAACTATAATTCTTTGCACCTCTGTGTCTTTCTCTTTCATACATCTCATCTTCCCATTCACCTAATGCTTCAAACTGTGTTGGTCTCGGTCTCGGTTCAAGTTTCATCATTTTCTCTCTCAAATTTCGAAGTACAGCCGTGCTAAACGATCCGTTTTCTGGGAACGCTAATACTCCATCGTTCTGAGTATATTTTGTCCAATTTTCCAACCAAATACAAGTATGATAGCCATATTTCAACATCATATGAGATGCTGACGTCTTCGGCGGAGGAAGTACTTTTCCTTCCCTAGTCACTACTTTCCTGTCTTTCTTGAAAAAGTTTTTAATCTTCGTCATCCATGACTGTTTCTCTCTACCATACTCATAATAAGCCATTTTGTACGATTCTTTCTCTCCAATAACCTCACGAAATTCTTTACTATGCTGTTCTTTCTACTGTTTGGCTATTCGGACCTATCCCAGCGCGACTCACACTAACGCACCAATCCAAAAGCTTTACGTCACTCTCTCACTAACCAATACCAGCACGTCTTCACACTAACGCACCAATCAGGAAGCTCTTCGCTCTTCCACAGCTGGCCAATACCAGTGTGGTTTTTGTTGACGTCAGTTCTACTCCTGTCTCTACTGACCCCTCCTTTACAAAAATTATCGGCACTTTTCTTTTTCTACAAAATCGATTAGTTACAACATAAAACACATTTCCATTGTCTGTTTTCCCTAAACAAAAGAGATAGTTTACTCTAACTCACAAGAATACTGTTTCGTTCGATAAGTGTAGCACTTCTCTCTACCTTACCCTTCTCTCAAGCAAGAGGTAAACCCGTTTCTCTGGGGATAAAACACATGTGGAGACTACACTGCTCCTGAGAATTAAGGCCAGAGTTTCACAAGAAAATCTGTTGCTATTTCACTCATACGCGTTTTATACATGAAATGTCCCTATCATAACACAATCCTGTGTTATCACCAAATTTGAAAAATCAGACAATGCACAATTCCATGTGACTTCTCTTGCCACATGTGTCCACTTCCTACTTCCCGGAAGCTTCAAGATTTCGACTTACACATAACATAATACAATCCGACACGAAGTGTTAGACATCAATAATCAATAATCAATAATCACCAAACTAATCTATAGAAACCATAACTCTGCTACCAAGAAATCTGATCCAGCGCGGTTAATATAAATTTCTCCTCAGGACACGAATCCAGGTAAATCATTCACTTCTACTAAACCATATGACGGTGGGGCCCATAACACCGCATATCATACGTTCATTCACTCACTGGATTTCACACCAAGGAGAAATGTGTTGCTGGAGGAACGAGATACCTTGTTAAATTAGACAGAATAAAGCCTCAGACACCATATACATTAGCCTTTGATCCTGTCGGTTCCCAAACATCAAGGTACTCCGCTCTTTGGTCGATGGACCAACTAGTAGAATAAGTTGATGGCGATTAAGATCAGCTCAATCACTGTAAAACCTGTTAAACTTTAAACTTATTAATGAACTAAAGAACCACAGACTCATTATTGATTAGAATGAAATGTTATCTAAATTTTCAATTGCACGAGTGAGATTCTTAATTTATTAATCACTTTAATACATTAATAACATTTATATGAAAAGTTCTAATAACGAATTTGAAATTTATGCATTACCTATTTAGATGCAGATAGGAATGGTTCACCAAAAAGAAGATAAACCGTAGATCACAGAATAGACTCCCAAACTGACTGACTGTCCCGCTAATGGCCTCCTCGACCGAACCTCCCGTACAGATTTCCCACAACGGTCTCGTTCTTTTCCCCAGTCAAGTTCGAAATCCTTATAGAAAACAGCAGCATCAGCAATAGCATCCGCAGCGACAACAATGACCGCAACAGCAACGTCAGCAACGTCGTCTCTCACATAAGAGCAGTCCCTCGTATACCCTACTTCTAGCTTACTACACAAAATGTTGCAATTCATAGGGGCAGGAATTACGCTAATTGGTCCATTTGAGGGGTGGTGATGATCACCTCACCGCCTTCCTTGTTCAAACTGGTTTCGGGGATAGTTAAGAGTATAATGGTTTCCCATGACCTTTGGGTAAAACAGTCCAATTTGTCCATTCATTTTGTTGCAATCTCGATGGTCACAATTTTGTTAGTTAATCCATGGTTGCTCAGTACTTCTCTCTTTCATTCCCACGAATACACGCTGAGTCTTTCTTGGCACCCTCCTTATGGCAGGTCAACGCGACCTTGACATCTCTCACTCTGTGCACAGGCTGTACCCACGTGGTTCAGCTCCTCTATTTCTTCCGCTTAGAGACCATCTTTTGGCTTCATCACGTGACCGCATCTGTCTCGGCAGCCATTTTCACAGCCTGGCCTAACAGGCCCGAACGAACTATCATAAGAACAAACACAATCAAAATTAAAACAAAGAAAATAAGCCTTTCTGTGTACCACCCGTCATTCTAAAGACCCATGTTAGATGTTACCTAGCAGAAGCGACATTTAAAGCCATTTTACTTACCATCTGCATTCTTTGCCACAATACAAATCTACTACATAGCATAAATCATGCGATTTTACTCTAATTAGTACGCAAATCACAATATTAAGGTTAGTCAACTTTTACAATTGTAAATAAATTAGTTTTTGGACAAATTTGCAGGTTACCCTTTATGTAGTGTTTACTAAAGATGCAATTGTTGATTAATTCATGCTCCATTTAACCATTAGTATCGTTAATTCATTAAAACTCATTAATTTTCAAAAGAGGGGGTACAAATTATTTTTATTTACCCTGCTCCATCACCACCAAAAGCATGCACTCTGCACACCTCGCCCTCACACAGACGACACACATCCACTGCAGCCACACCGGAGGAAGCTCATTTTCTCACCTTGCCGTCAAAGCCTGGAACACCCTCCCCTCCACCTGCGCACCTTACCCTCACTGAACCTCTTCAGGAAGGAACTCAAGAACTGGCTCTTTGACTGAGAACCGTAGCACAGCACCTGGATAACACACCCCCACCAGGGGTGTTAAGCAACACTTTACAAATGCTACTTTTGATTTGATTAGATTTTTTGGCATGGCTGTAGAAAGTTGCTGCGCAGAGGTCAACCAAAGGCTTCTGGTTGGGCCGTTTGAAAGGTTTTGTTAGATAGGCCAGGGCTGAACCGTGCACAGTTTTGTGGAGCAAGAAAACTGTTTTGAATTTGATTCCTTGTTTAACGGTAGACAGTGAAGAGATTTTAGAACTGAGGAGATGTGATTGGAGACCTATAGGTTAAGAATGAGACAAGCAGCGTAATTTTGAGCTTTTTGTAATTTGTTTAATAGTTTGGCTGGAAGGCCAAAATAGACATCCTTGCAATTGTCAGTTATAGAGAGTGCAGATGCCCTTGAGTTTACGGAAGGAGGTGGATTTGACATAGGTGATGGAATGGAAGAACTGATTTTTGACAAAGAAATATCTCAGTTATAGTGGCATTAAGTGAGTGCAACTAATTCTTCGTTATCAATTTTTGGCACTTTTTAGAGTCAAACGAGGAATAGGTTTTCTGCATCCTTAGAGACTTTTTAAGTGTACTTAGGTATGTTTATAACGTACAGTCTAATAGTGTAGTATAGCTCCTATTTCCCTAATAGGCTCTGCGCATTGGAATAATATACCCTATAGGTTTGACATAGGACTAAGGTCGATATGTCCCTATCGAGTATATTAAACTTAATTACTTGTGCCAGCTAGCTCAGAGGCCACTAGAAACTCCTTGGATAACAAGAAGGAGTAGTTTCTGGCAGCCGCAAAACATGACCACTTTGTTTCCCTTTAGAATCGGAACATGTCTCAGAATCGTGGAAACAATAGATAACAGTTTCACTCAGCTCAATCGTGCATGCTTAGTTTTCCTCAAAGTTACACAGAAAGAATAGACGGGCGTTTCAATAAAAGATTTATTGAACAGTCTTGTTTCTCGTGTAAGTTATATGTGCTGTTACGATCACAAGACAGTATGCAAGATAAATAATGTACAGCGTAAGCAGTAGAAATAAATAATACTGCGCTAGCATTATCTTTTAGCATATATTTACGTACATAAATAACATGAGCTAAAAATGCGAGTACTCATACGATGCGTCCCTAAGCTAGTTCTACCCCAATGTGCCTAACCTAGGTGTAGGGAGAGGTAGGAAGTAGGTGAAGTATTCCTTACTACGGTATACTAAGAGTATGTTAAGTCTAGTATGCCAAGTATGCCTAGTATGCCAAGCGTCCCTCTAGGTTCTAGTCAGCTCCATACCTTAAGAATGCGAGAGGTGGGAATCTCTTTCCGGACTCGAACTCTAACACCCCGCGAGGGAATTCAGATCACTGGAAGCTGGATTCTCTGCGAGCAGGGATGACAGCGTCTTCTCAGTGCGTCAGGCCAGGATACGGGCTTCTCTGAAGTCGAGGTCTCCTCTAACTTGCTTGGGCAAGGGAAGGTATATTTATACCTGGTAGGTGCTTTGGAATGTTAGCATTGACGTGAAGTCGGACAGAGGAAGAAGTCAGGAATGAACCCTAAAGGTATAATGGTTCATACATAATAGATGAGTTCTTGGAGAAATCAATAGTCCTGTGCTGGGGGAACTCCCGAAGCTTAAGGGTCTGTTTTCTAAGAACTCGTTGTGACGTTAGGGTGGACGGATGTCGGTGACCATGCCTGTATTTGGAGTGCACGGCTAATGCCTAAATAAGGACTGGGATTCTATGCCTATATAAGGGCAATGCGAATTGTGCCTATATAAGGACATGTTTTAGGAAAACATATATACGGATACCTAATGCGGAATACAACACCCACTCCACTTTCGAATGAACGATAATACTAAATGCTAAATATGTAAATGCTAAACACAAAATTGAGTACCACATATTGCTAAAAACATTACTAAAAGCATATTAAAACAAGTTCAAAATTATAGAAATGCAATAAGCACTGTACATTTAAAGCATTATTCCCATTCTAAGCATGTACTGGAAGTTAAATGCAACATGAATGAAAATACAGTAATATATACATATGATGAAATGATTGATAAGTTTCTCAAAAATCAAAACCATGTCATATCATAGAAGTAAATGAAATTTTTAGACAAGATAAGGTGACAATGTGTCCCTGGAGGTATTCAAAGAAGTCCGTTGTATAAGACTAGTTCTACTGTAAGCAGATATTTGCCATGTCATTTAAAAAAAAAAAATTTAAAAGAAAAAAGTTCAATTTTGGGAAGAGTTCCAAGTTTTGAAAATATAAAGGCCAAATTCATTGCGTCCCTGGTACACTGGGAGCCGAAACAAAGTCAGTGTACGGGTCTGGTGTAAACATGAAATCATCTATTTCCGTAGACAAAATATCGTCAACTGATGTTGGTGACAATTGGAACACCTCGTTCAGAATGTTAATTGCACAGAGATGAGAAACATCGCCTTCAGCAGAAGATGCAATGTTTGCTTCCGTTGTTACCTGTGTGCCTGTCGATCCATCTCGTACCTCAGCAGCAGCCGGAAGCGTCTGTGAGATCTCAATGAATGCCGTCATCAGGATTGGTAGCCTCTGGGGACAACACAGAGCATGGGCCGTTATCGGGTCCAGCAGAGTATCGATATCCGTTGGCATGACTGATGGAAGTGTTAGACAGGTGTCTAGCACGCATTCGTCACCGCAAAACAGGCAGCGTAGAACAGGTAAGATGCAATCTTGCCAGATTGGTCTAAATGACAGGAACCACGTTGTATTAAGTTCCCGCAGACGAGGTATGCCCAAAAGTTGTACTATTCGCTCACGGCACTTTCGTTCAAGTAGAGCTTTCTCCACTTCGCTCGGAGTGATGTCGGCAAACAGGCTGGCCATAGCGCAATAGTAGGAATAGAAATAGAATTCCTGCAACAAGTGCTAGAATTAATGGCACACCACCAAACACTGAATGTGCAAATTTTGGGATGATTCCGAGGACTGCCTGGAAAGGTGCTAGTAGTCCGGAACAGATGGTCTTAAATACATGTACAATACCGCTTGTATCTGACATGTTAAAGATACGTCCTATCATTTCTACGGAATGTTTAGGGCAGTTTGTACTTATTAAAGCCTGTATCTCAGCCGAAGTCCTTGCAATTTGAAGATCATAGGTTTCTTTGGCCGAGGTCAAAGGCACTGTTTGTTGTATAAGCATGGCTTTCATTCTGCTTAAAGTATCAAATCTTATAAAAGAGACATTCAACAAAGGCGACTCCCTGACTGTGTCTATTGGGGCAAACAATACTTGCATACAGCAAGTAACCCTGGAGTTGACCGTTACTAGATATGGGATGCTTGGCAACATGCCACAGCAACTCTGATCATTCAACATGAGGTAACTCCCATTAGAAAGTTGGCCAATTGTTGGATTAATCACAGCAGCTGGTGTACCCTGCTGATGGCAGGACAAATTTGCCACAGAACCATTACAAGCCCCGTGTAAAGAAATGTCCTGACAAATTAGTGAACCGCTCAGTGCACTTTCACAGTGTTTACCGCTAAGAAACACTTCTCGATCCTCACTCCTACATCTATATGTGTACAGTAAAGACCAGGATGTCTTAATGTATTCCTTACCCAACCTTTCATATTTGCCTGCTTGCATATGTTTGAGGCAATACTGAAACTGAAAAGTAGTCACAGGTAGAGTGATTTTGCCATGAATAAGCCATTCTGTAGCTGGTTTTTCTGCCACAGTAAATGGTAATTTTTCCAGTTTTTCAATGCTCAGCACTGTATACTTCGCTCCCCTTTGTGCCAGTTTGATCTGTTTATCAGTTAGATTGTATTCTGCAAACAGAGCCGACGTGTTGATAAAACGCCAAGGCACATAGCCCGCACGCAAAGATTGCAGCGTCCAGCTTAATAACATAATAGAACGTAACTGAGATTGGCCTTGTTGTAACATGGCTAGATCTTGTTCTAGTATGTCGATAGCAGAGGATACAATGTTGTCCAATGAATAGATTCTGGATGACAAAGTTGTTAACCCGTTGTCGACCACAGTGAGAGTTTTCTCTAAATTAATACGATCAAGTTCACGTATTCGTTCTGCGGCCTCTATCTGTGACACCTTCCATGCTTCATTATAAGCAGCATAGATGCCGGCATATATGAAACGTTTTTGACGCGGTTTTCTTGGTCCAAGCAAGAATTCCCTAAGGTCTGCGTCTTCTTTAAGTAAAGATAAGTGTTGTTTCACATCCTTAAGTGTAGATTTCTGCAGTCAATCGAGGCATAATTTTCCTACACTGTATGTTGTTACTACCCCGGACGTTGTCTTTGGACGTATCTTGGGTCTGACCTATGAATAGTGAAGCCCTGTGTTTTATTCAGGAACCTTTCTTGACAGGTGTTTGTGTCTGTGGGCCAGATCAACCATTTTCTCCAATCAGGATTTGTTCTGTTGAGTTGTAGTATTGTGTCAACTATAACCGCTGCCTGTGTATTGTTATCACTTGCAGGTGTTGGTACAGAAGGTTTATTCATGTCTTTGATCTTGGCTAAACCAAGGCAAGACGTTTGTTGGACAGTGTCATTCAAAAACATTATTTGCTGAGGGATGATACATGCTCTAAATAAAGCTTCTAACCTCTGCACTTGCCATTCTTTAGAACCCCAGACAGATTTTGTGTCTATTGAGTCTTTCCATAAGTCGAATCCATGTCTAGACAGTTGGGTAATAAATGCTGCAGAGTAAATCTGTTTTGTATTTGTTAACATAATTTTCAGTCCTGTTTTGTTTACATTTTTATACTAATATGTTTCTGGATCGGATGTATTGTATCCTGAAAAATATGGAAACTTTTTAGCAAATGTTTTTGAACTACCTTTTGGAGTTGTAGGACAATGCTCCCATTGGTTAAACATAAACACATTTCTAGGTGTTGCAGATTTATGCAAAAAATGATGACCATAGTGGTTATAGCAATACAGCTGTTCATAGTCTGATGAACCATCTAAATATTCATTATTAGAAAATGCAGCAGACCTCTCTAGATCAAACATTATATCATTTACAGTCTCAAAGTCCCAATCATCAGAATAGGTACTGGACGAAATAAGATCACGTAGTGAAATTTTAAATAAATGTGGAATGTTCAATTGTTCCGTAGGACCGAATATATCGAAATCAGTTTTGTCCCACACTATACCATCCTGTATAGGAACGGCTGTGATGTTCACTGCTGACAAGTCTCTTGCTTCACGATGGGAAGATTTGTGAGGTTTCAAAAGTAAGTTCACTTCTTTTCTTTCAATGTTCACATGGATGTATCTGCCATTTATAAGCACGCTGATAGTCATAACCAAAGCTAGCCAAAGCTGGAAGAAAAATAATCCAGAAATAATCCAGAGTTCAATCCATGGTGAAACCAGATAAGTCTTTTTCAGAAAATGAAGAAAGTCTTGTACTTGTTTTTTGAAAGTTAATGATGCTGGCGACGTCTCAGGTTCACTCGGATCCTCAGAAAACATATCAAAGTTAATGAAGTAGCCAGAAGCAGTTCTGTCAATTGTTGGAATTGCATCAGGATTTGTTGAAATCGCTGGAACCAGTTGATCACGTGTTACATTGGTGTAGACAGGTGTATTTGGACGATCTGTTACTTGAGTTTCAAGAGGGATGAGTTCCATAGCATTGTTGCTTAGTCCTTCATCTGTTACTGCTGAATTCTCGATCGTTATCAGTCTTTCAGTCTGAACCTCTTGGATAGTAGTGAGAGGAGTGTGTCTGCTACTAGGTCGGAGTCCACGAGGCCTACTATTTAGTATTGGCCACATACTGTGGTTTGATGAGGTCGATGGACACAAATCTTTTCTCCTTTCTTCCAGCAAGGGGCGGCAGAAGTACTGTTCTTGTTCCGTGAACGGCTAGGACAGGTACTGGTTGTCTGTAAGAAGGTCCAAATTCCTTCTTGTCCGCAATCTTCTCTCTGACTAGATCCCCAACTTTTGGAATCCAGACAGGCCTTGCTGGGACCGCCGGTTTTTCCCCAGTGGTGGTTGGCTGCAGGAACACGTTGCTTTGTTTCGATCTTAGTTCATTTAGATCCTGTAAAACAGCCAAACGATCTTTGATATCAAAGGGTTTATTTTCCACCACTGTGCCTACGTGTTCGAGGTCAGGTACCCACATTCTTGTCCCAAATAGGACCTCATATGGAGTGACCCCCCCTAGAGAACTACTTGGCAAATTATTTAATGAGCGTTGGACCCCATCAAGATGTTTGACCCACCCATCACCCAAACCTAATACTCTAGCTGTTATAGACTGCTTTATGTCCCGGTTTTTCCTTTCCACAACAGAATTTCCCTCAGGATGAAATGGAGAGGAGTACCGCAATGCAACGTCCAAACTGGCCATGGCTTCTTTGTAAGCACGAGAGCTAAACGCAGGGCCCTGGTCAGAATGTAGTGTGCCTATTGCGTATGTGCCGATAAAGACTCGCAAATCTTTTATAACAGTTCGAGCGTCAGCCGAGCGCTGAGGCCATATCCATAGGAACATTGACTTAGTATTTGTGGGATTGCATGTGTCCATAAGGACGCCTGCGCATAGATAGACTAATGCTGTCTAATAATGGTGTCTGTCCCTGGCATGCTACTTCATAGCATGGTGTCTGGTGCCGTTCTGCATCTCGCTGTACCTTACAGTCTATGCAGTCATTGATGAAGATGTGAATCTGTGTATTCATTCCAGGCCACCAGTACATCTCCAGTACATCTCTTTTAACTTCAAAATTGTTTTAGAGACTCCTTGATGTGACAGACCCTCCCCCAAATGTGCTTCATAAATCAAAGCTGCTCTACGTTCCATGTTTGGAATTACCCTATCCCCCACTCCAGGGATTCGAGCAAAAGGAACGTTGTTCACATCAATTACATAAGAGTACTTGAGTGGAAACTTTTTTGGTAACGCTGCACCACTGCCTTTGCTCGTAGCATTGACAGCCAACATTATCTCACTGTCTATTCTCATTTTTGAACGAGTGATCGCAGCTACGGAAGCTGTGTGAACAGCCCCCTTTGCGGCTTCGTCAGCCAATGAATTTCCTGCAACGTGAACGCCATGACGTTGATGACTCAGCGTGTGTATCACGTGAGCCCTTGGTAGTTCGTTTCTCAACTGAACTACTTGTTCCCAAAGCGTTTTATGCTTTATTGTGCCACCTTTTGCATCTTTGAACCCATTTTCAAACCAATTTTGTATATATTCATTATACGACTGAACACAGTAAAAAGAATCACACACTATGAGTGTGGGGAATTTGCGATCTGTACTTTCAAGTGCCAGTTTGAATGCTTGTAGTTCAGCTCGCTGAGCTGTACAATCTCCCAGAGATTGAGTTTTTGTGACCATAGGTCTGAAGATACCATCTTGCATGCGACCTTTAACGATAGCACACGCTGCACTGTAAGCTTGCTAACTCCCTGTAGCGGGTTGTGCGGATCCGTCAGTGTAAATTATGAATTCATACTGATCGAGAGGCAGAATCTCAGTGATTCATTCATTCATTCATGTTCATATTGCAGGAATGCTTGTGTTTTTAGATCAGGATCAAAAACATATTCAACATCTGTTGCAGCAAGAGAATTTACCCATTGTATCCATCTAGGATGTAATGCTTTAGCATTTGGAATGCTCGCTTTTGTGACCGCCTCTAAAGCCGGTACTGGGGTTACGACAATAATGCGTTTCCCTTGGGCTAGAGCTCTTTCTTTTGCTACAGCGGTTTGAACTGCTGTCAGTATTTTTCAGTTGAAGTGAAGCGCATTTTTGCTTGTGTATACAAATGTAATTTGTATGCAATTGGTACTTTTTCACCCTCATTAAATGTTAAGTAGGTGAATCCGCATTGACCCGAAATTATTCGGATCACTAAATTGTGTTGACTTACGCGTGTTTGTAAGTGATTTGTTGCTAACATGTTAGCTTGGAGTGAACGCAAGATTTCTGTGTGTTCTTGTGTCCAATTTTTGATTGAAAAATCAGGTTTGATTAATTGGTAGAGAGGTTTAAACCTTTCTGCGTAATTTAGAATGTAAGTTCTTCCAAAATTTAGGAAACCCAGGATGGATTGTAAGTTTTTCAGCGTTTTTGGAGGTTGGAGCAGCGCACACTTTTCTAAAAAGTTAGCTGCCAAGCTCTTTCCTTCACTTGAAAGCTCATATCCCAGAAAAAGGACATTGAGATGGGCAATTCTGGATTTTTTAAAGTTGAATTTATAGCCCTCAGAGGCAAAGCCCAATTTAATGGTATTCACCCTGTTCAAGTGCCTGTTTAGGTCATCGTCTGTCAGATAGATGTCATCGACATATGACAATGCCTCATTATCATAAATTTGTAGTAACTCTGTTACCCTCGCTGAGAATAACCCCGGGCTGTTCTTGAACCCTTGTGAGAGTCGACAAAATTGACGCTGGGTCCCCATTATTGAGAAAGCTGTTAAGTACCTGCTTCCAGGTGCTATGTTTTGACAAAAGAAACCATTTGAGATGTCTAATGTGGTTTTATATTTTTTACGCACAATGTTATTCATTAATGCTGTGCTATGTGCATTTTGCACTGCAAATGTTTTAGAACAAGTGTTTAAGTGTCTGTAATCCAAAACTAGACGATATGAATGGTCTGGTTTGGAGACAGGAAACAAAGGATTGTTCATTGAGGAGGTGCATGTTTCAATCACCCCTTGGTATTCAAGTTGATCTAAGATCTCCCTGACCTGTTTTTTAGCTTCTTGCTTTATTGGGTACTGCCTTTGTGCAGTAGGTTCATGTTTCAGATGTATTTTATGGTGAGGTGAGTCCTCATCCCATCCTACATGATTTTTATATAATGCTGGGGCCTGGGCTACTGCCCATTTCCTGGCATAAGTATATTTTAGGTGTATTGGAATATGTTTGGAGAAGGCAGGCATAATAATGTCCTCGCCATGTGGGCACTCCCTGACAAATTGTGGTGGCCAGTCTTTTTCTGCTAGAAGTATGTCATAGCCCCTTGAAAGTTTCTCCCAAATGAGTGCTTTCACCTGTCTTGGTATATCTCCCTCCATCCGGAGTGTTATTTCATATAACGTTTGTGGAGTACTAACCCTGGTGTCTACAGTCTCAACTGTGATGTACTCATTCAAGTCCACTATCTCCAGAAGTTCCTTCAGGTTCTGGCGAGCTATTGTGACTTCTGCTGCACTGTCCAGCATTGTCTGAGCCCATTCTCCGTTCTTGAGTTGTGTTCTCAGTATCCTCGGCATGTCTGACCTTCAGACCTGCTACCTTCTTTTTGGAGAATTGAGGTTTTGTTTTATTTTTCGGAGCGTGTTTATCTTCTTTGGATTTCACGCGTTCTTCTTTATGTTCTGACCGTCCTCTTCTTTCCGATGTCTGTGATGAGATCTGAAAGGTACGAGAGGAACGTGTATCAGTATCTTGATACCTGTCAGGCTTTTTCAAATTATCCCTATTCCTGAGGTTATACCTCCTTTTAGAGGGCTCCTTTTGAGGAGACCTACCTCAGGATTGAGGACTTTTCTCGTTTGAATTATGTTTATTAGTTTCCTACTTCTTTTTAGAAGATGTAGGAGTTTGTTTAATAGAGTCCTTCTCAGGATTCTCAGATAGTTTTGGCTTCAATGGTCTTCCACCCAAACTATCTCTGCCTAATTCAGCATAAGATTGTTCTATTATTCTGGGTAGTTCTGTTTGATGTTCTGTAACATCGAATTCCCTTAATCATTGGCGGATCGCCATTGCTGCTGCCTCCCCTTTAATATTAGATAATATTATTGTTGAGACCTGGTCGAAATTTTTCAGTAATTTCATACCTAAATTTAGAGCAGGCTCTGCCCCGTATTCGTTTTGAATTTGTTTTAGGACATCTGGTATTACTGCAATTGACGGAACACCATGTGTGCAATCTTCCAGTTGTGGTGTGATCCCCATTGGTAAACAGATGGTTAGGATTCTGTGTTTCTCATAAGGGCTAGTATTTGGAAATACTGCTTCTATTTGAGTAATTTTTTGAGCTATCCAGAATGGAATTTGCTCACGTTTTGTGGGCATTTTACCCATGACTGCGTATAAAGTCTGTGGAGTAATTTTTAGTGTATTCCCCTGGTGAGGGGTTTGAGTTGGAATGGTCAATGGTGGTTGGACTGTGAAAGTCCGAATGACATATTGGACCAATTGTCTGTAAATTTTTATTAACTCTGTAAGTTGAGTAAGTAATTCCTCATCTGTCATTATATCGAGTTCAGGATGAGGAGTGTAGCCGGCTAGAATCGGCCATGTTGCTCCTGGTCTACCTAGTGGACCGAGCCTGGTAATGTTTCTGTGATGTTTTAGGGTGCCTTTAAACCAGAGCTGATGCTCCTGGTATGTTAGTGGAATTTCAATATCCTCGAAAGGAATATATTCCTCTGGTGGATCATCTTCTTTGTAGAAGTGAAACACTTTTGTCACTGAATTTGATTCAGGGAATATTATCCATGAATAGAATACCTCTGTCTGAAAGGATTCGTGTGCCTCAATCACGAAAACTGCTCTACCCCCTCTTGGTGGTAGGCCGTGTTTTATAAGTTTTAGAGTGATGGCTCTTCTTAAGTTTGGATGGATGTCTATAACACCCTCCTCGGTTTCATTAAAACCGGTTAAGTTAAAAGCTGTTACGACTGGGTCAGCCGCAGCTCCACCGTTCTCGGTGTCAGTGCATTTGTTTTTTGAAAAATGTAGAACAAGTTTCAAGGAAACAAAAGATAAGGTGCGCAATTTTTTGGAACACTGTATCCTTCAACGTTGAACAAACCAAACAGCTAATGTATAGGGTGTTTCCCTATGTAGCTTTGGCGGATACTTAACCCTGCCCACTCCAGACGTCTTATGCAGTTTATGGGTAGGGGTCTCTGAGAGAAAAAGCACGTCTGAGTTACTCAGTATCTAGCATTAAATTACCGCCTTACCAAACCGTTGGGCGCCATGTAGTGTAGCTCCTATTTCCCTAATAGGCTCTGCGCATTGGAATAATATACCCTATAGGTTTGACATAGGACTAAGGTCGATATGTCCCTATCGAGTATATTAAACTTAATTACTTGTGCCAGCTAGCTCAGAGGCCACTAGAAACTCCTTGGATAACAAGAAGGGAGTAGTTTCTGGCAGCCGCAAAATATGACCACTTTGTTTCCCTTTAGAATTGGAACATGTCTCAGAATCGTGGAAACAATAGATAACAGTTTCACTCAGCTCAATCGTGCATGCTTAGTTTTCCTCACAGTTACACAGAAAGAATAGACGGGCGTTTCAATAAAAGATTTATTGAACAGTCTTGTTTCTCGTGTAAGTTATATGTGCTGTTACGATCACAAGACAGTATGCAAGATAAATAATGTACAGCGTAAGCAGTAGAAATAAATAATACTGCGCTAGCATTATCTTTTAGCATATATTTATGTACATAAATAACATGAGCTAAAAATGCGAGTACTCATACGATGCGTCCCTAAGCTAGTTCTACCCCAATGTGCCTAACCTAACCTAGGTGTAGGGAGAGGTAGGAAGTAGGTGAAGTATTCCTTACTACGGTATACTAAGAGTATGTTAAGTCTAGTATGCCAAGTATGCCTAGTATGCCAAGAGTCCCTCTAGGTTCTAGTCAGCTCCATACCTTAAGAATGCGAGAGGTGGGAATCTCTTTCCGGACTCGAACTCTAACACCCCGCGAGGGAAGTCAGATCACTGGAAGCTGGATTCTCTGCGAGCAGGGATGACAGCGTCTTCTCAGTGCGTCAGGCCAGGATACGGGCTCCTCTGAAGTCGAGGTCTCCTCTAACTTGCTTGGGCAATGGAAGGTATATTTATACCTGGTAGGTGCTTTGGAATGTTAGCATTGACGTGAAGTCGGACAGAGGAAGACGTCAGGAATGAAACCTAAAGGTATAATGGTTCATACATAATAGAGGAGTTCTTGGAGAAATCAATAGTCCTGTGCTAGGGGAACTCCCGAAGCTTAAGGGTCTGTTTTCTAAGAACTCGTTGTGACGTTAGGGTGGACGGATGTCGGTGACCACGCCTGTATTTGGAGTGCATGGCTAAGGCCTAAATAAGGACTGGGATTCTATGCCTATATAAGGGCAATGCGAATTGTGCCTATATAAGGACATGTTTTAGGAAAATATATATACGGACACCTAATGCGGAATACAACACCCACTCCACTTTCGAATGAACGATAATACTAAATGCTAAATATGTAAATGCTAAACATAAAATTGAGTACCACATATTGCTAAAAACATTTCTAAAAGCATATTAAAACAAGTTCAAAACTATAGAAATGCAATAAACACTGTACATTTAAAGCATTATTCCCATTCTAAGCATTTACTGGAAGTTAAATGCAACATGAATGAAAATACAGTAATATATACATATGATGAAATGATTGATAAGTTTCTCAAAAATCAAAACCATATCATATCATAAATGAAATTTTTAGACAAGATAAGGTGACAATGTAAGCGTAGTCCTGGGCACACGCGGTGAGGGTATTTGTAATATAATATGCAGTATTGATGCGTTATATAAATGCAGTGGTCAACATCAGTATTGATCCAAAAGGTATTTTTATTTCAACAACAACTATGTTGAATATAGTAAACCAGCCGACACGTGTTTCGTCACTGGGAAAGGTCCAGTGACTCATCAGGGCTGGGAAGGATACAAAAAATAAAATAAATAATATGTGAGGAGAAAACAATGGTATATCAAAGGGTACCTAGTCTGTGGTAGACATGATATCTAAATGGAGAGGGATCACCCGAAGTGACTGCTGGGGGCATAAAAATATAAGTGTGACCAGTGTGGTGTTTGGTGACACTCGTGAAAGTGCCGCTGTCCATAAATCAGGGCTCTAGGTGAAGATGCAGGAAAACATGTCAACACAAAGTGACTGATGTGATTGTGCCGCTCTCATGTGTAAAAGAAAAAATGAGGAAAAGCGCGGGAAAAACCGATACATTGTGTGAGTGAACAGTGCTAGAAATAGCGTAGATTAGTTCTATAGGGCAAGAAGTGGAGAAAGGAAGGTCATGTGAGGACTAAGAAGGCCTGGACTAAGAGAAAAGAAAAAAAAGGGGGGAGAAGAAGCGGGTAAACTGATAAACCTGAACTTGTGGAACTACTAGAGGAGTACAAGAGATAGGTGGGGAGGGGACACAAAAGGAAGGTGGAAGAGTAAGGCACAGAGGTCGTGGCACAGGTGACGCGGGATAAGGAAACCAACAAGTAGGCTTACCCGAAGACCGGATAAATTAACATCAACCCGGTGGGGGTTAAGCAGAAAACGAGAGTTTCTAGAAGGTAGCGCAGAAGAGGTGCTACGCTGGATCGAGGATGAAACGGGGATGCAAACCGCTGGGGAAGAAAAGTGGGAATGAGGATGACGTGAGAAGAAGAAAAGGAAAGTAGTAGGGAGGGCTGAGGACAAGAGTGGCGTGGGACAGTCTTACCGGGTGGTGCTATCCCTGAGCTGAAGTACGAGAAAGCGCTGGGGCGGGTACGCCACGGCAATCGAGATTGGCAGGAACCTAGGGTAACAGGAGGAGGCTGTCCAGTGTCTGGCTGAGTAGAAAAGGCAACAACCAGGCAGGCGAAGTGCGAAGGCCAGGCTGTAAGGAGGACGAGGAAGGGAGGTTACAGGGCAAGGGATATGTGGGGCGGAATGAATGAAGAGGGAAGGAAGAAAAAGAACTTACCCGGGTGCGGGAGAGTGGAGTGGTGTCAGGTGGTGCGTTGAACAGGGTAAAGTAGACGCCTGTCTGAAGAAAAAGAGAGGAAAAGGGCACTATAGTGTGGAAGGATAACGTGGAGTAAGGGGGTGGAGGAAAAGGTTGTGACTGCAGAGCAGTTACCTGAGGTCCGGATCGGAGAGCTGCGAGGACACACTGGAGCCGTGGTAACAGAATGGAAAGGAAAACAGGAAGGGGGAGCTATAACCTGAAATGACAAGGAAGACTAGAGCGAGAGAAATCGGTCACTCACCTACTCCTCTCGCTCGCTGACCTGGACGATACACCCACCAACATGGAGAATCTCCTCCAGGAGTTAGATATAGAGGAAGATCTTAGCCTGCACAGTGGTTTTAAACCTAAATCGAAGTGGACACCTATGCTCCCAGGGGGCAATGCAGTTGACACATTCTACAACCTAGTGTTAAATGATATGGACAGACACGAAACCAAAATAGCAAAGACCAAACATAGGACTAAAGACAATCTCTGCAGAGAAGAAAGAGTAGCTCTTAAACAACTCACCTCCAACAGAGACATCATAATTAAAGAGGCGGACAAAGGGGGTAACGTAGTTATCATGAACAGATCTGAATACCATGTGGAAATCCTGTCCCAACTTGGTGATAACTCCTGTTATGAGCCGCTTTCCTACAACCCAATAGCCCCTCTCGTCACCACTATCAATAAACACCTATCTGAATGGCACACGCAAGGTCTCATTGATGACCAAGAACTACTATATCTGAAAGTTCACAGACCAGCGTTCCCCTGTTTGTACACCGTGCCCAAGATACACAAGTCGGCTCCCTTTCCTCCAGGGAGACCTATTGTGTCGGGCATTGGCGGACCCACTGAAAGAATAGCGCAATATGTTGACCTCTTTCTTGGTACTCTGGTCATGAATCTGCCATCATACATCCAGGACACCAAACTTATTCTCAGCATCTTATCCGATGTCCAATGGCATCCGGATATGATCCTGGCTACCCTAGATGTAGTCTCTCTTTATCCTACCATTGAACCTACTCTAGGGCTCAAGGCTGTCACCAGCATACTCAACAATAGACCAGCCAATTTATGGCAACATACCCAGATGCTAGTTGCAATGATGGACATCATATTAAACAACAACTTCTTCATTTATGACGGTATGTGGTATAAACAGAACAAAGGAGTAGCCATGGGCTCGAAATTTTCACCCTCTTTTGCGAACCTGTACATGGGCGTCCTAGAGTCGAAATGGATTTGGGGCACGGAAGGAGCACAATGGATTGACTCCATAATATACTGGGGTCGCTACATAGATGACTGCTTACTACTCTGGTCAGGGTCACAACTTGAACTTGACAAATTCTGCGCACACCTTAATCGTAATGACATGAACATGAAATTCACAGGTAACTCCAGCGCTACCAACATCACATTTCTAGATGTGGAAATCTACATCAAATCCAACACTATTGAGAGTCGTCTGCATAGAAAAGAGACATCTTGCAATGCCATCCTGCATGCAGATAGTTCACATCCCCCTCACCAAATACAGGCGATTCCCTACGGGGAATTCATGAGAGCCAGGAGAAACTGTAGTGAGGATCTAGAATTTCAAAAGTGCCTAACCAACATGAAATAAAGATTTAAAAACAGAGGGTATAGTGCCCGCACTATCAGCTCAGCAGAAAAAAGAATCAGGAACATAAAGAGAGAAGACACCGTACACACCAGGAGGACAATCACTGAGCAAGACCAACCTGTCCGACTTATCACTGACTATAGTGACATGGGGTTAGCAATGAGGAAAAGCCTTAACAAACATTGGAACGTATTACTTGCAGACAACACACTTAAAGAGATCGTACCTCCTATACCACAAATCACATACAGGAGAGGTAGAACACTGAAAACGAGACTCAGCCCTAGCATCCCAGGCCCTAGCACCAGGCCCATTTGGCTCACGACCCATAATCTCGGCTTTTTCAAGTGCGGACACTGCGGTGTCTGCAAACTAGCCCAACATGGGATCAGAAACTTCACGGCCGTGAACAGACAACAGTACCAGATTAGACATAACATCAACTGCAACACAAAATTTGTGATCTACATTCTCGAATGCACCTGCAAACTTTGGTACATCGGAAGTACTATCAGACCACTAAAAGATCGAATTGGAGAACACGTCAGAGCTTTAAACAATCTTGACACTAGATATCCCATGGCGATCCATGCTGCCACTTGCCCTAACCAGGGCCCCAAGAAACGGATTTCCTTTTCGGATTTGACATTGCATCCACCAATGCGAGAGGTGGCAACAGAGAACTCAGACTCAGACGCCTGGAAGCTACTTGGATTATGCATCTACGGACAGTGCAACACGGACTGAACACTGATCACGAGTTGCATTACTTCCTGGGTGAATGAACATTATGACAAATTTCTATTTTTGGAACTTCATGTTGTGCTAATTATTTTGTCAACACACCTGTCCTCTTCCTATACAATCAGTGAACACTTGCATGTCTGTTCTCCATACCGTATTCATGTGTCATCATCTCCCTAGTTACACACCTGTCCATGAATAAGTGCCATGTATTTCTGACCATTGTTACCATTGCATCATTTCCTGTGCATTTAAGCATTAAGACAGAATTCTGGTATGGCACGTCTACATGTATAAATTACTAATGTCAACACACTTATCCCCCTTTTCCCACTTTTTTGATGATACTTGTATGTCTATTCTCCTTATCATTTCATTTGCCATCATCTCCCTATTGACACACCCTCCTATGATTTAGGTTCATGTAATTTTTGACCATTGTTACCGCATTTATTCGCCGCATTTTCCATGAGACTTAGCACACCTATGCTCTGTTTTAGTGGTTTCCCCCACTGTATCCTTTTACATGTACCTGCTGTAATTATCATTTTATGATGTCTTTATTATCTTTGCCATTGTCATAGCCATTGTCATATCCGTTCGTAACTGATTTTCTTATAGTTGCATGTCTGTCCACTGTCTCGTACCTCTGACTACACCCTTCCATTTTCCGTCTCTACTACTTTGCTGTTTTCTCGAGGCTGCGGGTGCCTCATTGATAGTGTAGACGTCCTCCGCACATGCGCATTACTCAATGACATTCCCCCGAGTTTTTCAACATGGCGACCGCCCGGCCGGATCTCCGATTTCTCTCGCTCTAGTCTTCCTTGTCATTTCAGGTTATAGCTCCCCCTTCCTGTTTTCCTTTCCATTCTGTTACCACGGCTCCAGTGTGTCCTCGCAGCTCTCCGATCCGGACCTCAGGTAACTGCTCTGCAGTCACAACCTTTTTCCTCCACCCCCCTTACTCCACGTTATCCTTCCACACTATAGTGCCCTTTTCCTCTCTTTTCTTCAGACAGGCGTCTACTTTACCCTGTTCAACGCACCACCTGACACCACTCCAATTTCCCGTACCCGGGGTAAGTTCTTTTTTCTTCCTTCCCTCTTCATTCATTCCGCCCCACATATCCCTAGCCATGTAACCTCCCTTCCTCGTCCTCCTTACAGCCTGGCCTTCGCACTTCGCCTGCCTGGTTGTTGCCTTTTCTACTCAGCCAGACACTGTACAGCCTCCTCCTGTTACCCTAGGTTCCTGCCAATCTCGATTGCCGTGGCGTACCCGCCCCAGCGCTTTCTCGTACTTCAGCTCAGGGATAGCACCACCCGGTAAGACTTTCCCACGCCACTCTTGTCCTCAGCCCTCCCTACTACTTTCCTTTTCTTCTTCTCACGTCATCCTCATTCCCACTTTTCTTCCCCAGCGGTTTGCATCCCATTTCATCCTCGATGCCAGCGTAGCGCCTCTTCTGCGCTACCTTCTAGAAACTCTCATTTTCTGCTTAACCCCCACCGGGTTGATGTTAATTTATCCGGTCTTCGGGTAAGCCTACTTGTTGGTTTCCTTATCCCTCGTCACCTGTGCCACGACCTCTGTGCCTTACTCTTCCACCTTCCTTTTGTGTCCCCTCCCCACCTATCTCTAGTACTCCTCTAGTAGTTCCACAAGTTCAGGTTTATCAGTTTACCCGCTTCTTCTCCCCCCCTTTTTTTTCTTTTCTCTTAGTCCAGGCCTTCTTAGTCCTCACATGACCTTCCTTTCTCCACTTCTTGCCCTATAGAACTAATCTACGCTATTTCTAGCACTGTTCACTCACACAATGTATCGGTTTTTCCCGCGCTTTTCCTCATGTTTTCTTTTACACATGAGAGCGGCACAATCACATCAGTCACTTTGTGTTGACATGTTTTCCTGCATCTTCACCTAGAGCCCTGATTTATGGACAGCGGCACTTTCACGAGTGTCACCAAACACCACACTGGTCACACTTAGTTTTTATGCCCCCAGCAGTCACTTCGGGTGATCCCTCTCAATTTAGATATCATGTCTACCAAAGACTAGGTACCCTTTGATATACCATTGTTTTCTCCTCACATATTATTTATTTTATTTTTGTATCCTTCCCAGCCCTGATGAGTCACGGGACCTTTCCCAGTGACGAAACACGTGTCGGCTGGTTTACTATATTCAACATAGTTGTTGTTGAAATAAAAAATACCTTTTTGGATCAATACTGATGTTGACCACTGCATTTATATAACGCATCAATACTGCATATTATATTACAAATACCCTCACCGCGTGTGCCCAGGACTACGCTTACTTTAAAATTGTGGATCCTGCGATTCACAGACTCCCCAGGGGTTATCGGGTTATTCCCCTGACCTGGCAGCACCGCACTATCAAAGGTCCACTGATAGTACACGCAATAGCCTGAGCGCCATTTTCCTGACTAAACACAAAAACCCCCATCCTAACCTCCATTCCACGGTTTCAGGAAGGGCAGCCGCAGCGTCTAATCTTAGTACACTCAGTCTCTTAGTGTAGAGTATGGATAGAGACAGGGTTGCATCAGAGCTATTTGAGAATCTATCCAAAGGGATCACTAGCGCCTCTGCATCAACTAGTAATCACTCCACACACAAAGAAGGTCTAAAAGAGAAATTTCTGAAATTAGAAAGACTCAAAAAAACAGAAAACTCTAGGTGGTGGGACAGCGCCACACTTAAACAATACCTGAGACTGAACAGAGTCCCTAGGGGACTCCGCTCACAGATTTTCCCAACATTTGACGACTTAGACGACGATCTATTGGGCAAATGGGAAGAAACTCTAAACTCTAACTCGAACACGCTTATCAACATCTTGATAGAGAACGCGGAAAGAAAAGTAGCCAAATTACAAATTGAGATCACCAATCTCGAGAAAGAAATAGTGGACTTAAACTTACAAGAAGCCACAAGTAAGAACTACGTCATCTTGAATGACATTCTAACTAAACACCAAAACAAAATAAAAGACAGAAAAACACGTCAACTGAAAAGAGACGAAGCTGACTATAGGGAAGGACGCGTTTACACCTTTGCTAGGAAATACGACAAGCTTATCAGCACCACAGAACAGGGAGATAGACAAACCAGAACAGAAACTGCCTCACTCTCATCCAGCTCCACATCACTCAACACCATTGCCACCAGCGACAGTGAGGGAGAAAACCAGGGCAGTAATTCCAACAGGACATTACCAACTACATCGTCTTTTTTAAAGGAGATTCAGGCCATAAGGAGAGAGATCAGAACGCAACAAAGACAAACCACCCAAGACAGAAGACCCGCAGGGGCAAAAGGGCAGGATACAGAAGAATACAAAAAGAAACTAAGATCCGGGAACGAGAAGAGCAAGTAGATCAAGACAATTTGGGTATACAAGTTGTCAATCTCTCCTCCCAGCACCTTAATAGCGGCATGATCTCTTTGCTGAGCAAGGGCCTCAGCTTTAACCCCCACGAACAGGGAGACACCTGCAGACACAAGATCGACCTTTTTAAGTTTATCAGGGGCATTAAAATCAAAAAACACTTTAGTGGTATTCCACCCACTTTAAGAAGCGGTAGTAAGATTTGCTCCGACAATACGTCAGGAGTACAGAGCATAAGCGACATCCAAGTCACTCACCTACTCCTCTCGCTCGCTGACCTGGACGATACACCCACCAACATGGAGAATCTCCTCCAGGAGTTAGATATAGAGGAAGATCTTAGCCTGCACAGTGGTTTTAAACCTAAATCGAAGTGGACACCTATGCTCCCAGGGGGCAATGCAGTTGACACATTCTACAACCTAGTGTTAAATGATATGGACAGACACGAAACCAAAATAGCAATGACCAAACATAGGACTAAAGACAATCTCTGCAGAGAAGAAAGAGTAGCTCTTAAACAACTCACCTCCAACAGAGACATCATAATTAAAGAGGCGGACAAAGGGGTAACGTAGTTATCATGAACAGATCTGAATACCATGCGGAAATCCTGTCCCAACTTGGTGATAACTCCTGTTATGAGCCGCTTTCCTACAACCCAATAGCCCCTCTCGTCACCACTATCAATAAACACCTATCTGAATGGCACACGCAAGGTCTCATTGATGACCAAGAACTACTATATCTGAAAGTTCACAGACCAGCGTTCCCCTGTTTGTACACCGTGCCCAAGATACACAAGTCGGCTCCCTTTCCTCCAGGGAGACCTATTGTGTCGGGCATTGGCGGACCCACTGAAAGAATAGCGCAATATGTTGACCTCTTTCTTGGTACTCTGGTCACGAATATGCCATCATACATCCAGGACACCAAACATATTCTCAGCATCTTATCCGATGTCCAATGGCATCCGGATATGATCCTGGCTACCCTAGATGTAGTCTCTCTTTATACTACCATTGAACCTACTCTAGGGCTCAAGGCTGTCACCAGCATACTCAACAATAGACCAGCCAATTTATGGCAACATACCCAGATGCTAGTTGCAATGATGGACATCATATTAAACAACAACTTCTTCATTTATGACGGTATGTGGTATAAACAGAACAAAGGAGTAGCCATGGGCTCGAAATTTTCACCCTCTTTTGCGAACCTGTACATGGGCGTCCTAGAGTCAAAATGGATTTGGGGCACGGAAGGAGCACAATGGATTGACTCCATAATATACTGGGGTCGCTACATAGATGACTGCTTACTACTCTGGTCAGGGTCACAACTTGAACTTGACGAATTCTGCGCACACCTTAATCGTAATGACATGAACATGAAATTCACAGGTAACTCCAGCGCTACCAACATCACATTTCTAGATGTGGAAATCTACATCAAATCCAACACTATTGAGAGTCGTCTGCATAGAAAAGAGACATCTTGCAATGCCATCCTGCATGCAGATAGTTCACATCCCCCTCACCAAATACAGGCGATTCCCTACGGGGAATTCATGAGAGCCAGGAGAAACTGTAGTGAGGATCTAGAATTTCAAAAGTGCCTAACCAACATGAAACAAAGATTTAAAAACAGAGGGTATAGTGCCCGCACTATCAGCTCAGCAGAAAAAAGAATCATGAACATAAAGAGAGAAGACACCTTACACACCAGGAGGACAATCACTGAGCAAGACCAACATGTCCGACTTATCACTGACTATAGTGACATGGGGTTAGCAATGAGGAAAAGCCTTAACAAACATTGGAACGTATTACTTGCAGACAACACACTTAAAGAGATCGTACCTCCTATACCACAAATCACATACAGGAGAGGTAGAACACTGAAAACGAGACTCAGCCCTAGCATCCCAGGCCCTAGCACCAGGCCCATTTGGCTCACGACCCATAATCTCGGCTTTTTCAAGTGCGGACACTGCGGTGTCTGCAAACTAGCCCAACATGGGATCAGAAACTTCACGGCCGTGAACAGACAACAGTACCAGATTAGACATAACATCAACTGCAACACAAAATTTGTGATCTACATTCTCGAATGCACCTGCAAACTTTGGTACATCGGAAGTACTATCAGACCACTAAAAGATCGAATTGGAGAACACGTCAGAGCTTTAAACAATCTTGACACTAGATATCCCATGGCGATCCATGCTGCCACTTGCCCTAACCAGGGCCCCAAGAAACGGATTTCCTTTTTCGGATTTGACATTGCATCCACTAATGCGAGAGGTGGCAACAGAGAACTCAGACTAAGACGCCTGGAAGCTACTTGGATTATGCCTCTACGGACAGTGCAACACGGACTGAACACTGATCACGAGTTGCATTACTTCCTGGGTGAATGAACATTATGACAAATTTCTATTTTTGGAACTTCATGTTGTGCTAATTATTTTGTCAACACACCTGTCCTCTTCCTATACAATCAGTGGACACTTGCATGTCTGTTCTCCATACCGTATTCATGTGTCATCATCTCCCTAGTTACACACCTGTCCATGAATAAGTGCCATGTATTTCTGACCATTGTTACCATTGCATCATTTCCTGTGCATTTAAGCATTAAGACAGAATTCTGGTATGGCACGTCTACATGTATAAATTACTAATGTCAACACACTTATCCCCCTTTTCCCACTTTTTTGATGATACTTGTATGTCTATTCTCCTTATCATTTCATTTGCCATCATCTCCCTATTGACACACCATCCTATGATTTAGGTTCATGTAATTTTTGACCATTGTTACCGCATTTATTCGCCGCATTTTCCATATGACTTAGCACACCTATGCTCTGTTTTAGTGGTTTCCCCCACTGTATCCTTTTACATGTACCTGCTGTAATTATCATTTTATGATGTCTTTATTATCTTTGCCATTGTCATAGCCATTGTCATATCCGTTCGTAACTGATTTTCTTATAGTTGCATGTCTGTCCACTGTCTCGTACCTCTGACTACACCCTTCCGTTTTCCGTCTCTACTACTTTGCTGTTTTCTCGAGGCTGCGGGTGCCTCATTGATAGTGTAGACGTCCTCCGCACATGCGCATTACTCAATGACATTCCCCTGAGTTTTTCAACATGGCGACCGCCCGGCCGGATCTCCGATTTCTCTCGCTCTAGTCTTCCTTGTCATTTCAGGTTATAGCTCCCACTTTCTGTTTTCCTTTCCATTCTGTTACCACGGCTCCAGTGTGTCCTCGCAGCTCTCCGATCCGGACCTCAGGTAACTGCTCTGCAGTCACGACCTTTTTCCTCCACCCCCCTTACTCCACGTTATCCTTCCACACTATAGTGCCCTTTTCCTCTCTTTTCTTCAGACAGGCGTCTGCTTTACCCTGCTCAACGCACCACCTGACACCACTCCAATTTCCCGTACCCGGGGTAAGTTCTTTTTTCTTCCTTCCCTCTTCATTCATTCCGCCCCACATATCCCTTGCCCTGTAACCTCCCTTCCTCGTCCTCCTTACAGCCTGGCCTTCGCACTTCGCCTGCCTGGTTGTTGCCTTTTCTACTCAGCCAGACACTGTACAGCCTCCTCCTGTTACCCTAGGTTCCTGCCAATCTCGATTGCCGTGGCATACCCGCCCCAGCGCTTTCTCGTACTTCAGCTCAGGGATAGCACCACCCGGTAAGACTTTCCCACGCCACTCTTGTCCTCAGCCCTCCCTACTACTTTCCTTTTCTTCTTCTCACGTCATCCTCATTCCCACTTTTCTTCCCCAGCGGTTTGCATCCCCGTTTCATCCTCGATGCCAGCGTAGCGCCTCTTCTGCGCTACCTTCTAGAAACTCTCGTTTTCTGCTTAACCCCCACCGGGTTGATGTTAATTTATCCGGTCTTCGGGTAAGCCTACTTGTTGGTTTCCTTATCCCTCGTCACCTGTGCCACGACCTCTGTGCCTTACTCTTCCACCTTCCTTTTGTGTCCCCTCCCCACCTATCTCTAGTACTCCTCTAGTAGTTTCACAAGTTCAGGTTTATCAGTTTACCCGCTTCTTCTCCCCCCCTTTTTTTTCTTTTCTCTTAGTCCAGGCCTTCTTAGTCCTCACATGACCTTCCTTTCTCCACTTCTTGCCCTATAGAACTAATCTACGCTATTTCTAGCACTGTTCACTCACACAATGTATCAGTTTTTCCCGCGCTTTTCCTCATGTTTTCTTTTACACATGAGAGCGGCACAATCACATCAGTCACTTTGTGTTGACATGTTTTCCTGCATCTTCACCTAGAGCCCTGATTTATGGACAGCGGCACTTTCACGAGTGTCACCAAACACCACACTGGTCACACTTAATTTTTTATGCCCCCAGCAGTCACTTCGGGTGATCCCTCTCCATTTAGATATCATGTCTACCACAGACTAGGTACCCTTTGATATACCATTGTTTTCTCCTCACATATTATTTTTTATTTTTTTTTGTATCCTTCCCAGCCCTGATGAGTCACGGGACCTTTCCCAGTGACGAAACACGTGTCGGGTGGTTTACTATATTCAACATAGTTGTTGTTGAAATAAAAAATACCTTTTTGGATCAATACTGATGTTGACCACTGCATTTATATAACGCATCAATACTGCATATTATATTACAAATACCCTCACCGCGTGTGCCCAGGACTACGCTTACTTTAAAATTGTGGATCCTGCGATTCACAGACTCCCCAGGGGTTATCGGGTTATTCCCCTGACCTGGCAGCACCGCACTATCAAAGGTCCACTGATAGTACACGCAATAGCCTGAGCGCCATTTTCCTGACTAAACACAAAAACCCCCATCCTAACCTCCATTCCACGGTTTCAGGAAGGGCAGCCGCAGCGTCTAATCTTAGTACACTCAGTCTCTTAGTGTTGAGTATGGATAGAGACAGGGTCGCATCAGAGCTATTTGAGAATCTATCCAAAGGGATCACTAGCGCCTCTGCATCAACTAGTAATCACTCCACACACAAAGAAGGTCTAAAAGAGAAATTTCTGAAATTAGAAAGACTCAAAAAAACAGAAAACTCTAGGTGGTGGGACAGCGCCACACTTAAACAATACCTGAGACTGAACAGAGTCCCTAGGGGACTCCGCTCACAGATTTTCCCAACATTTGACGACTTAGACGACGATCTATTGGGCAAATGGGAAGAAACTCTAAACTCTAACTCGAACACACTTATCAACATCTTGATAGAGAACGCGGAAAGAAAAGTAGCCAAATTACAAATTGAGATCACCAATCTCGAGAAAGAAATAGTGGACTTAAACTTACAAGAAGCCACAAGTAAGAACTACGTCATCTTGAATGACATTCTAACTAAACACCAAAACAAAATAAAAGACAGAAAAACACGTCAACTGAAAAGAGACGAAGCTGACTATAGGGAAGGACGCGTTTACACCTTTGCTAGGAAATACGACAAGCTTATTAGCACCACAGAACAGGGAGATAGACAAACCAGAACAGAAACTGCCTCACTCTCATCCAGCTCCACATCACTCAACACCATTGCCACCAGCGACAGTGAGGGAGAAAACCAGGGCAGTAATTCCAACAGGACATTACCAACTACATCGTCTTTTTTAAAGGAGGTACAGGCCATAAGGAGAGAGAACAGAACGCAACAAAGACAAACCACCCAAGACAGAAGACCCGCAGGGGCAAAAGGGCAGGATACAGAAGAATACAAAAAGAAACTAAGATCCGGGAACGAGAAGAGCAAGTAGATCAAGACAATTTGGGTATACAAGTTGTCAATCTCTCCTCCCAGCACCTTAATAGCGGCATGATCTCTTTGCTGAGCAAGGGCCTCAGCTTTAACCCCCACGAACAGGGAGACACCTGCAGACACAAGATCGACCTTTTTAAGTTTATCAGGGGCATTAAAATCAAAAAACACTTTAGTGGTATTCCACCCACTTTAAGAAGCGGTAGTAAGATTTGCTCCGACAATACGTCAGGAGTACAGAGCATAAGCGACATCCAAGTCACTCACCTACTCCTCTCGCTCGCTGACCTGGACGATACACCCACCAACATGGAGAATCTCCTCCAGGAGTTAGATATAGAGGAAGATCTTAGCCTGCACAGTGGTTTTAAACCTAAATCGAAGTGGACACCTATGCTCCCAGGGGGCAATGCAGTTGACACATTCTACAACCTAGTGTTAAATGATATGGACAGACACGAAACCAAAATAGCAATGACCAAACATAGGACTAAAGACAATCTCTGCAGAGAAGAAAGAGTAGCTCTTAAACAACTCACCTCCAACAGAGACATCATAATTAAAGAGGCGGACAAAGGGGGTAACGTAGTTATCATGAACAGATCTGAATACCATGCGGAAATCCTGTCCCAACTTGGTGATAACTCCTGTTATGAGCCGCTTTCCTACAACCCAATAGCCCCTCTCGTCACCACTATCAATAAACACCTATCTGAATGGCACACGCAAGGTCTCATTGATGACCAAGAACTACTATATCTGAAAGTTCACAGACCAGCGTTCCCCTGTTTGTACACCGTGCCCAAGATACACAAGTCGGCTCCCTTTCCTCCAGGGAGACCTATTGTGTCGGGCATTGGCGGACCCACTGAAAGAATAGCGCAATATGTTGACCTCTTTCTTGGTACTCTGGTCACGAATCTGCCATCATACATCCAGGACACCAAACATATTCTCAGCATCTTATCCGATGTCCAATGGCATCCGGATATGATCCTGGCTACCCTAGATGTAGTCTCTCTTTATACTACCATTGAACCTACTCTAGGGCTCAAGGCTGTCACCAGCATACTCAACAATAGACCAGCCAATTTATGGCAACATGCCCAGATGCTAGTTGCAATGATGGACATCATATTAAACAACAACTTCTTCATTTATGACGGTATGTGGTATAAACAGAACAAAGGAGTAGCCATGGGCTCGAAATTTTCACCCTCTTTTGCGAACCTGTACATGGGCGTCCTAGAGTCAAAATGGATTTGGGGCACGGAAGGAGCACAATGGATTGACTCCATAATATACTGGGGTCGCTACATAGATGACTGCTTACTACTCTGGTCAGGGTCACAACTTGAACTTGACGAATTCTGCGCACACCTTAATCGTAATGACATGAACATGAAATTCACAGGTAACTCCAGCGCTACCAACATCACATTTCTAGATGTGGAAATCTACATCAAATCCAACACTATTGAGAGTCGTCTGCATAGAAAAGAGACATCTTGCAATGCCATCCTGCATGCAGATAGTTCACATCCCCTCACCAAATACAGGCGATTCCCTACGGGAATTCATGAGAGCCAGGAGAAACTGTAGTGAGGATCTAGAATTTCAAAAGTGCCTAACCAACATGAAACATAGATTTAAAAACAGAGGGTATAGTGCCCTCACTATCAGCTCAGCAGAAAAAAGAATCAGGAACATAAAGAGAGAAGACACCGTACACACCAGGAGGACAATCACTGAGCAAGACCAACCTGTCCGACTTATCACTGACTATAGTGACATGGGGTTAGCAATGAGGAAAAGCCTTAACAAACATTGGAACGTATTACTTGCAGACAACACACTTAAAGAGATCGTACCTCCTATACCACAAATCACATACAGGAGAGGTAGAACACTGAAAACGAGACTCAGCCCTAGCATCCCAGGCCCTAGCACCAGGCCCATTTGGCTCACGACCCATAATCTCGGCTTTTTCAAGTGCGGACACTGCGGTGTCTGCAAACTAGCCCAACATGGGATCAGAAACTTCACGGCCGTGAACAGACAACAGTACCAGATTAGACATAACATCAACTGCAACACAAAATTTGTGATCTACATTCTCGAATGCACCTGCAAACTTTGGTACATCGGAAGTACTATCAGACCACTAAAAGATCGAATTGGAGAACACGTCAGAGCTTTAAACAATCTTGACACTAGATATCCCATGGCGATCCATGCTGCCACTTGCCCTAACCAGGGCCCCAAGAAACGGATTTCCTTTTTCGGATTTGACATTGCATCCACCAATGCGAGAGGTGGCAACAGAGAACTCAGACTCAGACGCCTGGAAGCTACTTGGATTATGCGTCTACGGACAGTGCAACACGGACTGAACACTGATCACGAGTTGCATTACTTCCTGGGTGAATGAACATTATGACAAATTTCTATTTTTGGAACTTCATGTTGTGCTAATTATTTTGTCAACACACCTGTCCTCTTCCTATACAATCAGTGGACACTTGCATGTCTGTTCTCCATACCGTATTCATGTGTCATCATCTCCCTAGTTACACACCTGTCCATGAATAAGTGCCATGTATTTCTGACCATTGTTACCATTGCATCATTTCCTGTGCATTTAAGCATTAAGACAGAATTCTGGTATGGCACGTCTACATGTATAAATTACTAATGTCAACACACTTATCCCCCTTTTCCCACTTTTTTGATGATACTTGTATGTCTATTCTCCTTATCATTTCATTTGCCATCATCTCCCTATTGACACACCCTCCTATGATTTAGGTTCATGTAATTTTTGACCATTGTTACCGCATTTATTCGCCGCATTTTCCATATGACTTAGCACACCTATGCTCTGTTTTAGTGGTTTCCCCCACTGTATCCTTTTACATGTACCTGCTGTAATTATCATTTTATGATGTCTTTATTATCTTTGCTATTGTCATAGCCATTGTCATATCCGTTCGTAACTGATTTTCTTATAGTTGCATGTCTGTCCACTGTCTCGTACCTCTGACTACACCCTTCCATTTTCCGTCTCTACTACTTTGCTGTTTTCTCGAGGCTGCGGGTGCCTCATTGATAGTGTAGACGTCCTCCGCACATGCGCATTACTCAATGACATTCCCCGAGTTTTTCAACATGGCGACCGCCCGGCCGGATCTCCGATTTCTCTCGCTCTAGTCTTCCTTGTCATTTCAGGTTATAGCTCCCCTTCCTGTTTTCCTTTCCATTCTGTTACCACGGCTCCAGTGTGTCCTCGCAGCTCTCCGATCCGGACCTCAGGTAACTGCTCTGCAGTCTCGACCTTTTCCTCCACCCCCTTACTCCACGTTATCCTTCCACACTATAGTGCCCTTTTCCTCTCTTTTCTTCAGACAGGCGTCTGCTTTACCCTGCTCAACGCACCACCTGACACCACTCCAATTTCCCGTACCCGGGGGAAGTTCTTTTTTCTTCCTTCCCTCTTCATTCATTCCGCCCCACATATCCCTAGCCCTGTAACCTCCCTTCTTCGTCCTCCTTACAGCCTGGCCTTCGCACTTCCCCTGCCTGGTTGTTGCCTTTTCTACTCAGCCAGACACTGGACAGCCTCCTCCTGTTACCCTAGGTTCCTGCCAATCTCGATTGCCGTGGCGTACCCGTCCCAGCGCTTTCTCGTACTTCAGCTCAGGGATAGCACCACCCGGTAAGACTTTCCCACGCCACTCTTGTCCTCAGCCCTCCCTACTACTTTCCTTTTCTTCTTCTCACATCATCCTCATTCCCACTTTTCTTCCCCAGCGGTTTGCATCCCCGTTTCATCCTCGATGCCAGCGTAGCGCCTCTTCTGCGCTACCTTCTAGAAACTCTCGTTTTCTGCTTAACCCCCACCGGGTTGATGTTAATTTATCCGGTCTTCGGGTAAGCCTACTTGTTGGTTTCCTTATCCCTCTTCACCTGTGCCACGACCTCTGTGCCTTACTCTTCCACCTTCCTTTTGTGTCCCCTCCCCACCTATCTCTAGTACTCCTCTAGTAGTTCCACAAGTTCAGGTTTATCAGTTTACCCGCTTCTTCTCCCCCCCTTTTTTTTCTTTTCTCTTAGTCCAGGCCTTCTTAGTCCTCACATGACCTTCCTTTCTCCACTTCTTGCCCTATAGAACTAATCTACGCTATTTCTAGCACTGTTCACTCACACAATGTATCGGTTTTTCCCGCGCTTTTCCTCATGTTTTCTTTTACACATGAGAGCGGCACAATCACATCAGTCACTTTGTGTTGACATGTTTTCCTGCATCTTCACCTAGAGCCCTGATTTATGGACAGCGGCACTTTCACGAGTGTCACCAAACACCACACTGGTCACACTTAGTTTTTTATGCCCCCAGCAGTCACTTCGGGTGATCCCTCTCCATTTAGATATCATGTCTACCACAGACTAGGTACCCTTTGATATACCATTGTTTTCTACCCACATATTATTTATTTTATTTTTTGTATCCTTCCCAGCCCTGATGAGTCACGGGACCTTTCCCAGTGACGAAACACGTGTCGGCTGGTTTACTATATTCAACATAGTTGTTGTTGAAATAAAAAATACCTTTTTGGATCAATACTGATGTTGACCACTGCATTTATATAACGCATCAATACTGCATATTATATTACAAATACCCTCACCGCGTGTGCCCAGGACTACGCTTACTTTAAAATTGTGGATCCTGCGATTCACAGACTCCACAGGGGTTATCGGGTTATTCCCCTGACCTGGCAGCACCGCACTATCAAAGGTCCACTGATAGTACACGCAATAGCCTGAGCGCCATTTTCCTGACTAAACACAAAAACCCCCATCCTAACCTCTAAGGTGACAATGTGTCCCTGGAGGTATTCAAAGAAGTCCGTTGTATAAGACTAGTTCTACTGTAAGCAGATATTTGCCATGTCATTTAAAAAGAAAATTTTAAAAAGAAAAAAGTTCAATTTTGGGAAGAGTTCCAAGTTTTGAAAATATGAAGGCCAAATTCATTGCGTCCCTGGTACACTGGGAGCCGAAACAAAGTCAGTGTACGGGTCTGGTGTAAACATGAAATCATCTATTTCCGTAGACAAAATATCGTCAACTGATGTTGGTGACAATTGGAACACCTCGTTCAGAATGTTAATTGCACAGAGATGAGAAACATCGCCTTCAGCAAAAGATGCAATGTTTGCTTCCGATGTTACCTGTGTGCCTGTCGATCCATCTCGTACCTCAGCAGCAGCCGGAAGCGTCTGTGAGATCTCAATGAATGCCGTCATCAGGATTGCTAGCCTCTGGGGACAACACAGAGCATGGGCCGTTATCGAGTCCAGCAGAGTATCGATATCCGTTGGCATGACTGATGGAAGTGTTAGACAGGTGTCTAGCACGCATTCTTCACCGCAAAACAGGCAGCGTAGAACAGGTAAGATGCAATCTTGCCAGATTGGTCTAAATTACAGAAACCACGCTGTATTAAGTTCCCGCAGACGAGGTATGCCCAAAAGTTGTACTATTCGCTCACGGCACTTTCGTAAGTAGAGCTTTCTCCACTTCGCTCGGAGTGATGTCGGCGAACAGGCTGGCCATAGCGCAATAGTAGGAATAGAAATAGAATTCCTGCAACAAGTGCTAGAATTAATGGCACACCACCAAACACTGAATGTGCAAAGTTTGGGATGATTCCGAGGACTGCCTGGAAAGGTGCTAGTAGTCCGGAACAGATGGTCTTAAATACATGTACAATACCGCTTGTATCTGAAATGTTAAAGATACGTCCTATCATTTCTACGAAATGTATATGGCAGTTTGTACTTATTAAAGCCTGTATCTCAGCCGAAGTCCTTGCAATTTGAAGATCATAGGTTTCTTTGGCCGAGGTCAAAGGCACTGTTTGTTGTATAAGCATGGCTTTCATTCTGCTTAAAGTATCAAATCTTATAAAAGAGACATTCAACGAAGGCCACAAAGGCGACTCTCTGACTATTGGGGCAAACAATACTTGCATACTGCAAGTGACCCTGGAGTTGACCGTTACTAGATATGGGATGCCTGGCAACATGCCACAGCAACTCTGATCATTCAACATGAGGTAACTCCCATTAGAAAGTTGGCCAAACGTTGGATTAATCACAGCAGCTGGTGTACCCTGCTGATGGCAGGACAAATTTGCCACAGAACCATTACAAGCCCCGTGTAAAGAAATGTCCTGACAAATTAGTGAACCGCTCAGTGCACTTTCACAGTGTTTACCGCTAAGAAACACTTCTCGATCCTCACTCCTACATCTATATGTGTACAGTAAAGACCAGGATGTCTTAATGTATTCCTTACCCAACCTTTCATATGTGCCTGCTTGCATATGTTTGAGGCAATACTGAAACTGAAAAGTAGTCACAGGTAGAGTGATTTTGCCATGAATAAGCCATTCTGTAGCTGGTTTTTCTGCCAAAGTAAATGGTAATTTTTCCAGTTTTTCAATGCTCAGCACTGTATACTTCGCTCCCCTTTGTGCCAGTTCGATCTGATTATCAGTTAGATTGTATTCTGCAAACAGAGCCGACGTGTTGATAAAACGCCAAGGCACATAGCCCGCACGCAAAGATTGCAGCGTCCAGCTTAATAACATAATAGAACGTAACTGAGATTGGCCTTGTTGTAACATGGCTAGATCTTGTTCTAGTATGTCAATAGCAGAGGATACAATGCTGTCCAATGAATAGATTCTGGATGACAAAGTTGTTAACCCGTTGTCGACCACAGTGAGAGTTTTCTCTAAATTAATACGATCAAGTTCACGTATTCGTTCTGCGGCCTCTATCTGTGACACCTTCCATGCTTCATTATAAGCAGCATAGATGCCGCATATATGAAACGTTTTTGACGCAGTTTTCTTGGTCCAAGAAAGAATTCCCTAAGGTCTGCGTCTTCTTTAAGTAAAGATAAGTGTTGTTTCACATCCTTAAGTGTAGATTTCTGCAGCCAATCGATGCATAATTTTCCTACACTGTATGTTGTTACTACCCCCGGATGTTGTCTTTGGACGTATCTTGGGTCTGGCCTATGAATAGTGAAGCCCTGTGTTTTATTCAGGAACCTTTCTAGACAGGTGTTTGTGTCTGTGGGCCAGATCAACCATTTTCTCCAATCAGGATTTGTTCTGTTGAGTTGTAGTATTGTGTCAACTATAACCGCTGCCTGTGTATTATTATCACTTGCAGGTGTTGGTACAGAAGGTTTATTCATGTCTTTGATCTTGGCTAAATCAAGGCAAGACGTTTGTTGGACAGTGTCATTCAAAAACATTATTTGCTGAGGGATGATACATGCTCTAAATAAAGCTTCTAACCCCTGCACTTGCCATTCTTTAGAACCCCAGACAGATTTTGTGTCTATTGAGTCTTTCCATAAGTCGAATCCATGTCTAGACAGTTGGGTAATAAATGCTGCAGAGTAAATCTGTTTTGTATTTGTTAACATAATTTTCAGTCCTGTTTTGTTTACACTTTTATACTAAAATGTTTCTGGATCGGATGTATTGTATCCTGAAAAATATGGAAACTTTTTAGCAAATGTTTTTGAACTACCTTTTGGAGGTGTAGGACAATGCTCCCATTGGTTAAACATAAACACATTTCTAGGTGTTGCAGATTTATGCAAAAATGATGACCATAGTGGTTATAGCAATACAGCTGTTCATAGTCTGATGAACCATCTAAATATTCATTATTAGAAAATGCAGCAGACCTCTCTAGATCAAACATTATATCATTTACAGTCTCAAAGTCCCAATCATCAGAATAGGTACTGGACGAAATAAGATCACTTATTGAAATTTTAAATAAATGTGGAATTTTCAATTGTTCCGTAGGACCGAATATATCGAAATCAGTTTTGTCCCACACTATACCATCCTGTATAGGAACGGCTGTGATGTTCACTGCTGACAAGTCTCTTGCTTCACGATGGGAAGATTTGTGAGGTTTCAAAAGTAAGTTCACTTCTTTTCTTTCAATGTTCACATGGATGTATCTGCCATTTATAAGCACGCTGATAGTCATAACCAAAGCTAGCCAAAGCTGGAAGAAAAATAATCCAGAAATAATCCAGAGTTCAATCCATGGTGAAACCAGATAAGTCTTTTTCAGAAAATGAAGAAAGTCTTGTACTTGTTGTTTTTAAAGTTAATGATGCTGGCGATGTCTCAGGTTCACTCGGATCCTCAGAAAACGTATCAAAGTTAATGAAGTAGCCAGAAGCAGTTCTGTCAATTGTTGGAATTGCATCAGGATTTGTTGAAATCGCTGGAACCAGTTGATCACGTGTTACATTGGTGTAGACAGGTGTATTTGGACGAACTGTTACTTGAGTTTCAAGAGGGATGAGTTCCATAGCATTGTTGCTTAGTCCTTCATCTGTTACTGCTGAATTCTCGATCGTTATCAGTCTTTCAGTCTGAACCTCTTGGATAGTAGCGAGAGGAGTGTGTCTGCTACTAGGTCGGAGTCCACGAGGCCTACTATTTAGTATTGGCCACATACTGTGGTTTGATGAGGTCGATGGACACAAATCTTTTCTCTTTTCTTCCAGCAAGGGGCGGCAGAAGTACTGTTCTTGTTCCGTGAACGGCTAGGACAGGTACTGGTTGTCTGTAAGAAGGTCCAAATTCCTTCTTGTCCGCAATCTTCTCTCTGACTAGATCCCCAACTTTTGGAATCCAGACAGGCCTTGCTGGGACCGCCAGTTTTTCCCCAGTGGTGGTTGGCTACAGGAACACGTTGCTTTGTTTCGATCTTAGTTCATTTAGATCCTGTAAAACAGCCAAACGATCTTTGATATCAAAGGGTTTATTTTCCACCACTGTGCCTACGTGTTCGAGTTCAGGTACCCACATTCTTGTCCCAAATAGGACCTCATATGGAGTGACCCCCCCCTAGAGAACTTCTTGGCAAATTATTTCATGAGCGTTGGACCCCATAAAGATGTTTGACCCACCCATCACCCGAACCTAATACTCTAGCTGTTATAGACTGCTTTATGTCCCGGTTTTTCCTTTCCACAACAGAATTTCCCTCAGGATGAAATGGAGAGGAGTACCGCAATGCAACGTCCAAACTGGCCATGGCTTCTTTGTAAGCCCGAGAGCTAAACGCAGGGCCCTGGTCAGAATGTAGTGTGCCTATTGCGTATGTGCCGATAAAGACTCGCAAATCTTTTATAACAGTTCGAGCGTCAGCCGAGCGCTGAGGCCATATCCATAGGAACATTGACTTAGTATTTGTGGGATTGCATGTGTCCATAAGGACGCCTGCGCATAGATAGACTAATGCTGTCTAATAATGGTGTCTGTCCCTGGCATGCTACTTCGTAGCATGGTGTCTGGTGCCGTTCTGCATCTCGCTGTACCTTACAGTCTATGCAGTCATTGATGAAGATGTGAATCTGTGTATTCATTCCAGGCCAACAGTACACCTCTTTTAACGTCAAAATTGTTTTAGAGATCCCTTGATGTGACAGACCCTCCCCCAAATGTGCTTCATAAATCAAAGCTGCTCTACGTTCCATGTTTGGAATTACCCTATCCCCCACTCCAGGGATTCGAGCAAAAGGAACGTTGTTCACATCAATTACATAAGAGTACTTGAGTGGAAACTTTTTTGGTAACGCTGCACCACTGCCTTTGCTCGTAGCATTGACAGCCAACATTATCTCACTGTCTATTCTCATTTTTGAACGAGTGATCGCAGCTACGGAAGCCGTGTGAACAGCCCCCTTTGCGGCTTCGTCAGCCAATGAATTCCCTGCAACGTGAACGCCATCATGTTGATGACTCAGCGTGTGTATCACGTGAGCCGTTGGTAGTTCGTTTCTCAACTGAAATACTTGTTCGCAAAGCGTTTTATGCTTTATTGTGCCACCTTTTGCATCTTTGAACCCATTTTCAAGCCAATTTTGTATATATTCATTATACGACTGAACACAGTAAAAAGAATCACACACTATGAGTGTGGGGAATTCGCGATCTGTACTTTCAAGTGCCAGTTTGAATGCTTGTAGTTCAGCTCGCTGAGCTGTACAATGTCCTAGAGATTGAGTTTTTGTGACCATAGGTCTGAAGATACCATCTCGCATGCGACCTTTAACGATAGCACACGCTGCACTGTAAGCTTGCTAACTCCCTGTAGCGGGTTGTGCGGATCCGTCCGTGTAAATTATGAATTCATACTGATCGAGAGGCAGAATCTCAGTGGGCAGAGGACATTCATGTTCATATTGCAGGAATGCTTGTGTTTTTAGATCAGGATCAAAAACATATTCAACATCTGTTGCAGCAAGAGAATGTACCCATTGTATGCATCTAGGATGTAATGCTTTAGCATTTGGAATGCTCGCTTTTGTGACCGCCTCTAAAGCCGGTACTGGGGTTACGACAATAATGCGTTTCCCTTGGGCTAGGGCTCTTTCTTTTGCTACAGCGGTTTGAACTGCTGTCAGTATTTTTTCAGTTGAAGTGAAGCGCATTTTTGCTTGTGTATACAAATGTAATTTGTATGCAATTGGTACTTTTTCACCCTCATTAAATGTTAAGTAGGTGAATCCGCATTGACCCGAAATTATTCGGATCACTAAATTGCGTTGACTTACGCGTGTTTGTAAGTGATTTGTTGCTAACATGTTAGCTTGGAGTGAACGCAAGATTTCTGTGTGTTCTTGTGTCCAATTTTTGATTGAAAAATCAGGTTTGATTAATTGGTAGAGAGGTTTAAACCTTTCTGCGTAATTTAGAATGTAAGTTCTTCCAAAATTTAGGAAACTCAGGATGGATTGTAAGTTTTTCAGCGTTTTTGGAGGTTGGAGCAGCGCACACTTTTCTAAAAAGTTAGCTGCCAAGCTCTTTCCTTCACTTGAAAGCTCATATCCCAGAAAAAAGACATTGAGATGGGCAATTCTGGATTTTTTAAAGTTGAATTTATAGCCCTCAGAGGCGAAGCCCAATATAATGGTATTCACCCTGTTCAAGTGCCTGTTTAGGTCATCGTCTGTCAGATAGATGTCATCGACATATGACAATGCCTCATTATCATAAATTTGTAGTAACTCTGTTACCCTCGCTGAGAATAACCCCGGGCTGTTCTTGAACTCTTGTGGGAGTCGACAAAATTGACGCTGGGTCCCCATTATTGAGAAAGCTGTTAAGTACCTGCTTCCAGGTGCTATGTTTTGACAAAAGAAACCATTTGAGATGTCTAATGTGGTTTTATATTTTTTACGCACAATGTTATTCATTAATGCTGTGCTATGTGCATTTTGCACTGCAAATGTTTTAGAACAAGTGTTTAAGTGTCTGTAATCCAAAACTAGACGATATGAATGGTCTGGTTTGGAGACAGGAAACAAAGGATTGTTCATTGAGGAGGTGCATGTTTCAATCACCCTTTGGTATTCAAGTTGATCTAAGCTCTCCCTGACCTGTTTTTTAGCTTCTTGCTTTATTGGGTACTGCCTTTGTGCAGTAGGTTCATTTTTCAGATGTATTTTATGGTGAGGTGAGTCCTCATCCCATCCTACATGAGTTTTATATAATGCTGGGGCCTGGGCTACTGCCCATTTGCTGGCATAAGTATATTTTAGGTGTATTGGAATATGGTTGGAGAAGGCAGGCATAATAATGTCCTCGCCATGTGGGCACTCCCTGACAAATTGTGGTGGCCAGTCTTTTTCTGCTAGAAGTATGTCATAGCCCCTTGAAAGTTTCTCCCAAAAGAGTGCTTTCACCTGTCTTGGTATATCTCCCTCCATCCGGAGTGTTATTTCATATAACTTTTGTGGAGTACTAACCCTGGTGTCTACAGTCTCAACTATGATGTACTCATTCAAGTCCACTATCTCCAGAAGTTCCTTCAGGTTCTGGCGAGCTATTGTGACTTCTGCTGCACTGTCCAGCATTGTCGGAGCCCATTCTCCGTTCTTGAGTTGTGTTCTCAGTATCCTCGGCATGTCTGACCTTCAGACCTGCTACCTTCTTTTTGGAGAATTGAGGTTTTGTTTTATTTTTCTGAGCGTGTTTATCTTCTTTGGATTTCACGCGTTCTTCTTTATGTTCTGACCGTCCTCTTCTTTCCGATGTCTGTGACGAGATCTGAAAGGTACGAGAGGAACGTGTATCAGTATCTTGATACCTGTCAGGCTTTTTCAAATTATCCCTATTCCTGAGGTTATACCTCCTTTTAGAGGGCTCCTTTTGAGGAGACCTACCTCAGGATTGAGGACTTTTCTCGTTTGAATTATGTTTATTAGTTTCCCACTTCTTTTTAGAAGATGTAGGAGTTTGTTTAATAGAGTCCTTCTCAGGATTCTCAGATAGTTTTGGCTTCAATGGTCTTCCACCCAAACTATCTCTGCCTAATTCAGCATAAGATTGTTCTATTATTCTGGGTAGTTCTGTTTGATGTTCTGTAACATCGAATTCCCTTAATCGTTGCTGGATCGCCACTGCTGCTGCCTCCCCTTTAATATTAGATAATATTATTGTGGAGACCTGGTCGAAATTTTTCAGTAATTTCATACCTAAATTTAGAGCAGGCTCTGCCCCGTATTCGTTTTGAATTTGTTTTAGGACATCTGGTATTACTGCAATTGACGGAACACCATGTGTTTTAGTATAGATGGCAGCAAAGACTGCGCCCCAAGTGGTGCAATCTTCCAGTTGTGTTGTGATCCCCATTGGTAAACAGATTGTTAGGATTCTGTGTTTCTCATAAGGGCTAGTATTTGGAAATACTGCTTCTATTTGAGTAATTTTTTGAGCTATCCAGAATGGAATTTGCTCACGTTTTGTGGGCATTTTACCCATGACTGCGTATAAAGTCTGTGGAGTAATTTTTAGTGTATTCCCCTGGTGAGGGGTTTGAGTTGGAATGGTCAATGGTGGTTGGACTGTGAAAGTCCGCATGACATATTGGACCAATTGTCTGTAAATTTTTATTAACTCTGTAAGTTGAGTAAGTAATTCCTCATCTGTCATTATATCGAGTTCAGGATGAGGAGTGTAGCCGGCTAGAATCGGCCATGTTGCTCCTGGTCTACCTAGTGGACCGAGCCTGGTAATGTTTCTGTGATGTTTTAGAGCGCCTTTAAACCAGAGCTGGTGCTCCTGGTATGTTAGTGGAATTTCAATATCTTCGAAAGGAATATATTCCTCTGGTGGATCATCTTCTTTGTAGAAGTGAAACACTTTTGTCACTGAATTTGATTCAGGGAATATTATCCATGAATAGAATACCTCTGTCTGAAAGGATTCGTGTGCCTCAATCACGAAAACTGCTCTACCCCCTCTTGGTGGTAGGCCGTGTTTTATAAGTTTTAGAGTGATGGCTCTTCTTAAGTTTGGATGGATGTCTATAACACCCTCCTCGGTTTCATTAAAACCGGTTAAGTTAAAAGCTGTTATGACTGGGTCAGCCGCAGCTCCACCGTTCTCGGTGTCAGTCATTTGTTTTTGAAAAATGTAGAACAAGTTTCAAGGAAACAAAAGATAAGGTGCACAATATTTTGGAACACTGTATCCTTCAACGTTGAACAAACCAAACAGCTAATGTATAGGGTGTTTCCCTATGTAGCTTTGGCGGATACTTAACCCTGCCCACTTCAGACGTCTTATGGAGTATATGGGTAGGGGTCTCTGAGAGAAAAAGCACGTCTGAGTTACTCTGTATCTAGCGCTAAATTACCGCCTTACCAAACCGTTGGGCGCCATGTAGTGTAGCTCCTATTTCCCTAATAGGCTCTGCGCATTGGAATAATATACCCTATAGGTTTGACATAGGACTAAGGTCGATATGTCCCTATCGAGTATATTAAACTTAATTACTTGTGCCAGCTAGCTCAGAGGCCACTAGAAACTCCTTGGATAACAAGAAGGGAGTAGTTTCTGGCAGCCGCAAAACATGACCACTTTGTTTCCCTTTAGAATCGGAACATGTCTCAGAATCGTTTCACTCAGCTCAATCGCGCATGCTTAGTTTTCCTCAAAGTACACAGAAAGAATAGACGGGCGTTTCAATAAAAGATTTATTGAACAGTCTTGTTTCTCGTGTAAGTTATATGTGCTGTTACGATCACAAGACAGTATGCAAGATAAATAATGTACAGCGTAAGCAGTAGAAATAAATAATACTGCGCTAGCATTATCTTTTAGCATATATTTACGTACATAAATAACATGAGCTAAAAATGCGAGTACTCATACGATGCGTCCCTAAGCTAGTTCTACCCCAATGTGCCTAACCTAACCTAGGTGTAGGGAGAGGTAGGAAGTAGGTGAAGTATTCCTTACTACGGTATACTAAGAGTATGTTAAGTCTAGTTTGCCAAGTATGCCTATGATGCCAAGAGTCCCTCTAGGTTCTAGTCAGCTCCATACCTTAAGAATGCGAGAGGTGGGAATCTCTTTCCGGACTCGAACTCTAACACCCTGCGAGGGAAGTCAGATCACTGGAAGCTGGATTCTCTGCGAGCAGGGATGACAGCGTCTTCTCAGTGCGTCAGGCCAGGATACGGGCTCCTCTGAAGTCGAGGTCTCCTCTAACTTGCTTGGGCAAGGGAAGGTATATTTATACCTGGTAGGTGCTTTGGAATGTTAGCATTGACGTGAAGTCGGACAGAGGAAGACGTCAGGAATGAACCCTAAAGGTATAATGGTTCATACATAATAGATGAGTTCTTGGAGAAATCAATAGTCCTGTGCTAGAGGAACTCCCGAAGCTTAAGGGTCTGTTTTCTAAGAACTCGTTGTGACGTTAGGGTGGACGGATGTCGGTGACCATGCCTGTATTTGGATGGAACGGCTAATGCCTAAATAAGGACTGGGATTCTATGCCTATATAAGGGCAATGCGAATTGTGCCTATATAAGGACATGTTTTAGGAAAACATATATAATGACACCTAATGCGGAATACAACAATAGTTGTACGTTATACACAGAGTTATGGTATTTAAATTCCTCAATGACCCAAACCTGTAAATTTCTGATAGTATCAGATGTCATTCCTATATGGTCAGATGGACAAATACACATGCACTTGCAGAAAGAGGATCAGAAGTGTGACACTATAGTGCTCATATTCAGTCAGGGTGGCAGAAGCAGATTCCATGGTCAAAGGGAATATGAGTCTGTCTCGGACGCATATGTGTGTGTCTGCAGTACCTGTGTGTGTTTAGAGGGTGTGTGCCTATGTGTCTTCATGGTTTCTGTGTCTACGAACAGTGTGTGCATGCAGGAGATGTTGCTGTATTTATATTTAGGTTTATATGCTTAGTCTCTACATAGTCAGTCTCCAGAGTGTGTAAAGTTGGCAGGTGTATGTGTGTGCATACATTTGTGGAGGGTGCTGTGCACGTTTTTTTGTGCAGGGAGATGTGCATTTCTGCATAGTGTGAGTATGATTTTGACGGGCATGTAACTTTCGAGTGTGTGTGTGAGTGTGGAGGTACATGCTGAGGAATTATCACTCAGGTGCTGTTATCCTGTGTGCCTTGCAAAAGGGGATGATGGACGGAACGTTTGAGCCAATCAAACACTCACCCCCAGTCAACTGATCTGGGTTTGATCCATCATCATTCTTTAGCTCACTCCACCACCCCAGTTCAGACATGGCCATATGCAAATCAGTCTGACCCTGTGCCTCATGGGAACAGTCCAGCCCGAACGGCCAAGCCATGTCTTCCCTGGACCGGAAACAAGCATCCTAGGACCGGTTTCTGGCATTCCAGCCGTCATCAGCCAGACTTGCTTGAATCCAGTGGCAAAGTGAGCAAGGGACCCACGTCTGGGCATACCCCGCCAACTTAGGGCGAACAAAGCGATACAAAAGGGGATGATGGACGGAACGTTTGAGCCAATCAAACACTCACCCCCAGTCAACTGATCTGGGTTTGATCCATCATCATTCTTTAGCTCACTCCACCACCCCAGTTCAGACATGGCCATATGCAAATCAGTCTGACCCTGTGCCTCATGGGAACAGTCCAGCCCGAACTGCCAAGCCATGTCTTCCCTGGACCGGAAACAAGCATCCTAGGACCGGTTTCTGGCATTCCAGCCGTCATCAGCCAGACTTGCTTGAATCCAGTGGCAAAGTGAGCAAGGGACCCACGTCTGGGCATACCCCCGCCAACTTAGGGCGAACAAAGCGATACAAAAGGGGATGATGGACGGAACGTTTGAGCCAATCAAACACTCACCCCCAGTCAACTGATCTGGGTTTGATCCATCATCATTCTTTAGCTCACTCCACCACCCCAGTTCAGACATGGCCATATGCAAATCAGTCTGACCCTGTGCCTCATGGGAACAGTCCAGCCCGAACTGCCAAGCCATGTCTTCCCTGGACCGGAAACAAGCATCCTAGGACCGGTTTCTGGCATTCCAGCCGTCATCAGCCAGACTTGCTTGAATCCAGTGGCAAAGTGAGCAAGGGACCCACGTCTGGGCATACCCCCGCCAACTTAGGGCGAACAAAGCGATACAAAAGGGGATGATGGACGGAACGTTTGAGCCAATCAAACACTCACCCCCAGTCAACTGATCTGGGTTTGATCCATCATCATTCTTTAGCTCACTCCACCACCCCAGTTCAGACATGGCCATATGCAAATCAGTCTGACCCTGTGCCTCATGGGAACAGTCCAGCCCGAACTGCCAAGCCATGTCTTCCCTGGACCGGAAACAAGCATCCTAGGACCGGTTTCTGGCATTCCAGCCGTCATCAGCCAGACTTGCTTGAATCCAGTGGCAAAGTGAGCAAGGGACCCACGTCTGGGCATACCCCCGCCAACTTAGGGCGAACAAAGCGATACAAAAGGGGATGATGGACGGAACGTTTGAGCCAATCAAACACTCACCCCCAGTCAACTGATCTGGGTTTGATCCATCATCATTCTTTAGCTCACTCCACCACCCCAGTTCAGACATGGCCATATGCAAATCAGTCTGACCCTGTGCCTCATGGGAACAGTCCAGCCCGAACTGCCAAGCCATGTCTTCCCTGGACCGGAAACAAGCATCCTAGGACCGGTTTCTGGCATTCCAGCCGTCATCAGCCAGACTTGCTTGAATCCAGTGGCAAAGTGAGCAAGGGACCCACGTCTGGGCATACCCCCGCCAACTTAGGGCGAACAAAGCGATACAAAAGGGGATGATGGACGGAACAATCCTGTGTGCCTTGTACAGAGATTTTTACAAGTTCAAGCATAAAATCAGCTGGTCTGTGAAAATGGTTTTACTCTGCATGCACCTTATGTGAAAACAAGTTGAGCTCACAAACATAGTGCTTTGTCTTAGCTGCACAAACTATAGATGCTGTAACAACATTCTAAAATTACCAACTATTTCCCCTCTCTCAAGGACATTGATCCATCCCAAAGGCTCTAAAGCTTCCATCTTTATATAATCCAACATCATATAAATCTACCCAAATGAACGCTCAAGGTCTACCAGTCCAATCCAGATCTAAGGGCCCCCAATAATTCTCATGTTCTAGTACGTTCTGCATTCCCCAGGCTTAGGGTTGCCTCCTAGCAGGCTCCTTGCTACACTCTTCCTACTCCACTTCTTAACCGTTCCTGTTACACCAGTTTTCTCATTCTGAGCTCTCTACCTGCCACCGGATAAGCAAGAGGTGTTCATTCCTTCCCATACTTCCCACTTTCTGTGCTACCTTTCGACCACTTCCATCAATTTCATCGAGCACACTCCTTAATTCTATCAAAGACAGGTGTACCTATAGCAGAACAGCAAAAGGAATTTGAACAGTGTATTGTTCCTCCTTGATCTTTCTCTTTGTCGCCCCTTTCCTACCTGCTCTGAAAATGTTATCATAGGAGGTTTGTGTGAGGAGCTGATCCTGGCAGCTAGAGAGAAGAACATTGGAGAAAAGAGCTTTGGAGGTGTTGTTCTCTTGTTCAAATGAATTCCTTACCTTAGCTGCTGTGGAGTTATTTTTGCACACACAAGGTTCACATGCCTTACAACCTCAATGATTTGTGTAGTTCAAAATCCTGAAATTTCCATGTTCATCTGCTTCCTCCTTTGATTAATGGTTGCAGATTCTCATGCCCCTCTCTAGAAGCTTCTTTGCTCGCCTGATCCCATCTGTCTTGTATAATTTTCATGTCTCCCTTCAACAATTTGATCCCTTCGAACTTGGACAACTGCACCAGGTTGTTTTCCAGAGGTGTATACCCATGAGGTGTCCTAAGGCATCTGAACCCCAATTCCAACAGTGTCTGCATCAGTTGCCCTATCTCATACTGCCATTACTGTCACAGCGCATCCCCACCTTCTCATCATCAAGGACCAGATGTGCCTGTAACACTGCCTCCCTTCATATTCTTCAGCCTACTTCTCTAATGAGTAGGTGAATATCATATCTACAACTTTGTTTTCTCACTCCTCTGCTCATCCAGCCTTGTAAAACAGAAACATCCTACTAGACGTTACAGGCCTCCTTCAAGGTACACATAATGCCATGCACATTTTAATATCCACCTCCAGATACCCTTCAGTTTATTGCCAACCAGTCCCAGACCAACCAGTCCCAGACCAACCAGTCTCAGACCAAATCCTTCAGTGGCTGCCCCTATTTCAAAATAATGAGTTCCATAATTCTACAACTGCATACACTTCCTCATAACTCACAGCATCTGTTTGCTCCGACCAGTCATCCTGTACTCATGCTTAAAGACCAGTCGCCACCCAGAACCTTAATCCTTGCTTACCACCTAAAGAATTTGAAGTACACCACACTACACTAGATAACCACAACATCACCACCACCATAGATATAATCTAATTAGGTTTGCACTTCCTAATCCTAACATACACCCAGTTACATTCCATGTATAACTGGACCGGCAACAAAAATCCATAGTCTCTTTCACCGATCACATCTGAGCTCTGGAACACACTGAAAAACATTGTGGTAAATAAGGTCTCATACAGCTCAAACACTACGGTGGATGGACACATTACTCTTGTGTGCTAAATAAACCATTTCAGTGTGTCAATTGTAATGGCATTTCTACCATAATACACCAATCCCCTTATTCTTTCCACCGAACTAGGCTAATTTCTGCCTAACCAATTCGCTTCACCCGTCAAGAATTTCTTCCAAGTCTAAGAGGATGCCGATCTTGTCTACAGGGTCAGTGATCCTTAAGCAAACCTCAAAGCCCTCACTGACTGAATGTCTTTTTATATTTTAGTTATTTTAATTTATTTTTTAAGTTTCATATTGTGCAGATCATATAAGTGTTGAGGACAGAATGATTTACAATGAAGAAGGCAGACATCCAAAAATTATTTTAAAACAAAATATGTGAGGGTCATCATGTAATAAAAATAAGCAGATATAAATGAAGAACCAATGAATATATCTGGTGAACATCTTATCATATCACCTGGATGACAATTAAGAGTGTGGTGCTAACGGATGATAAGAAGGGATTGGTGCTTCAAGTTTTTCATAGTGGTATTTACTACCACAGGTGAATATAATAACAAGAAAATGTCAACAAAACTTGTCTTCTGGCTATGTAACAGTGCAGTCACGGGAGAAAGGCTGAGGGGCATATTCACAAGGAGCTATCGCCGAATTAACGGCACTTTATCGCAGCCAAAGTCGTGATAAATTTACCCCCCCATTCACAAGCCCGTGTAAACAGCCCACAGTACCAGTTTACCCGCGATAGCAGCCGCAAAAAACATCGCCACAGAGGACCCCAGCAAATATCGCTAATGAGATGCAGAGTAGGCGTTCACGTGCCAAAAGCCGAGACAACATCACACCTCAACATTCACAACGACCAGTCACATCCGCGATAAAAACACAAAACAGGCGATAAGGCACGTTAGCACCAGGAAATTTACACCTGCTCTGACCTGGTGTAAAGTCGGACGGCAGCCAGCACCACAAAAGGGAGCACAGCCCAGGGCCACATCCCAAGGGCAACAGATGCCATGGAGCCACCCATCATGTGGCCCGGACACCCAAGAGGGCCACAACACCCACCTCCACCGTCCCATGACCCCAACCCACACCCGGAACACCCCCCCCCGGACCACCACAGACACAGCGCAGACAAAGACAGCGGAACCCCAGGAAACGTACCAGCCGCATAGACCCAACATCTGACAATGTCACCGTCCACTACAGGCTGAAAGGGACAACCAACCTAGGCATCCTGACCATCATCGCCTAACAGGCCTATGGCACCAACACAGCGGACAACCAACATCCCACCCCACACAAAGCTGATGGCGTGGCTGCACCTGTTGGCCCCTGGGACCCCCAACAACACCCGCCAGAGTCGGAGGAGTCTCACAGCCAGCCACATCCAAGTCCCCCACCCCTGTCCTGGACTTCACCATCACCCTGGTACCCCAGTCCCCATGCGTACAACACAATGCGCAGGATTCGCTGGAGACCAAGCAAGGACCATACGCCATAGCAGGATGCACGCACGTGTTGGGGGCAATACACAGCACACATGTACTACCTGTGCCCCTTGGTGACACAGCACACAATCACCGCAACAGGAAGCACACGTCTCACATCAATGTGCAGGCAACAACAGAACACCTTGGAACACCCAACAATGTCGCCCTCAAATACACAGCCAGTGTGCATGACACCTACATCCTCCGACAGTCCATCATCAACCAGCTTTCCCAGGATGGCAACAAGGGAAATGCACAGCCCCTTGGCAATGTGCAAATGAACAACCCACACACCTCAACTCCACAACCATGCAACTCACAACTCTGGCAATGCACACGTCACAAAATCACATACAACAGGCACAACAACATGCCCACCCACCAGACACGACAGAACAACTTACAATGTCCACATGGGCAAGCCCAGAACATGAGCCAGCAACGGCATGGCACCTCAGCCACATAATAGCCCAATGTGGGGAGAGGTGGCAACCAGCCATGTGTGAAGGATGCAGTAGAACCATGATTGGGAAAGTACACAACGCCAAGAGTGCCAGAGATGTGCTGGACACCTCGCAGTATGCAGAACACACCCATATCCATGGCGACATACACCGCTTGCGTATGGAGTGTAGTGGACAGTGGACTCCACCATGTCACCCCAGCCAGTGGGAGCCCCGTGGAAATGTTGCCTGTTACGCCCCCCCAAGCGTCAGCGGAGTGGGATTGCCCGGCGTATGCCACGCCAGCGTAGGGGTGTGAATAAAAAGCACGTAGGCCTGGGCGTGGTCCTCTTCCAGAAAGACCCACATCTCCGCCAGGGCGGCGCCTCCCGCCACGAGGCTGACGCCATCCTCGTGAGCGGCATTGCCTGCGATGCTGTGCGCCTGCCAGACTCCGGCACGCTGGACCACGAACCCGTCAGGCCAGCCCCTGCACAGCCAGGCCACACTGATCACCTTCCGACACCGGCGTGTGTCAAGGAGGGTCCACCACGTGCAGGCGCAAGCCCCAAGCCCGAGGCCCGCGACCTTGGCAGCCACCTCAGACCATCACGGCCTCCACGACACAGGCTCGCTTTATTCCTTATTCGTTGCTGTACTCTACTGCCGCCCCCGGCCTACTCTTCTGACCAGTAGGTCCCATATGTGAAACTGTGTCCTGAGTCATGAATGGCAGTGACCCCACATCCGGGCCAGCAGCCACAGCACCAGACCCCCCCCGATCAGTGAGGCATAGTTCCATATGGGCTTCTTGCGACACGTGGTGCCACTAACCCTGTTCAACACCAGCCTGCTACACGTGGTGCCACCAACCCTGTTCAACGCCAGCCTGCTACACGTGGTGCCACCAACCCTGTTCAACGCCAGCCTGCTACAAGTGGTGCCACTAACCCTGTTCAATGCCAGCCTGCTACACGTGGTGCCACTAACCCTGTTCAACGCCAGCCTGCTACATGTGGTGCCACTGAACCTGAACGACGCAGGCCGGTGGGGCCATCCAACCTATGCCGGCGACACTCGGTGAATGGGCCGTGCTGACCACTGCCTCAGGCCTACACCACGGTCAGGTAGGTCACACATTTGTAACTGAGTCTTGATTACACTATGGCAGTGAACATTATTTAAGGCAGAGAACAATACACTATACACCCTCCGATGTGGTGGCAACAAGTCTGTGCATGACATCACAACCACACATGTCTGTGGGCCTACGTGGACCACTGCCCTCGGCCTACGCTGCGCACGAGTAGGATCACTGATTTGGAACTGAACATCGGTAATTCAGAAGGCAGAATACATTTCCTCGCATGCACGGAGGGGCGTAAGAGGATGACACGTTGCAGTCCGGAGGGAACAGGATCAGCGTCACGGAGGTGATTGAACACTACCGACAACTGCCACTGTGTCACCAACTCTGTGCCTCGCGAGCCAACGACCCCTGGCTGTGGGCCACTGCTGACCGCTGCCTACGGCCTACACTGCGGTCCAGTAGGTCACAGAGCCTTGATTTGGCATTTTTGGAGTTCACATCTGTGTACGGGCATCATCGCAGACTGCATCCCCTCACAGCACCTGTGCCACTAAGTTTGTTCCCCGACATTCATGGACACTCACTGGTCGGACATTGGTGGCGTTTGAGTCCATGGACTAGGGGCTAGTTTTCATCCTCATGTAGCTGATCCCGAATTGTTGGTGAGGACGAGGGTTGCGCTTTCCATGAGTCAAATGCAAAAGCTTCATGAAAGGGTTTCAATGCTTTTGCATTTGACTCATGAGGGACACCTAGTAACGACTAGTGGAACTGCAGCTTGATGTATTAATAATTTCAATGCTTTTGCATTTGACTCGTGAGGGACATCTAGTAACGACTAGTTGAACTGCAGCTCTTTGTAGAATTATTTTGATATTGGACACTATAATATTCACTGCCCACTGCTAATCTCGTCCCATAATGCTTTGCAGGGCCTTTGGTTGGGATTGTATTTTTGCCCATAACTGTGCTTGGGGTGGTCCTAGGAGGAAGGGACCACCACTGAATCGTTCAGCATGATATTCTCTTTGTGTTCAAGGCATCTGCTTGGTCCTCCCCCTAGGTTAGGGGGACCCCAAAATCATCACCTCTCTCATTGCCTAATATTTTCATTCACAAAGTTCACTTTTGTGAATTGGTTATATGCTTTTTAGCATGTAAAATTGCTTTATCAAAGCATTTGTTGGTGTTGATGATTTTGTGGCTATGCTACGTGTTTAGCACAGTTTTAATACTGTACTACATGCAATTTGCGTAGTAGTACAAACTACGCATGCTCCGTGAGCGTAGCGTAGTACTACGCCCAGGGTTAATGTCCATGGGCTGTTGTAGGGTGTCGGGGGTGTGGTGTTCGTCTCGGGCATCACTGATGGGTTGTCTGTTCTGACCTGCTGGAGGTGTTGTTTGTTCCTCTGCATTGTGAAGGGGAGGTGCATGTTGGCATTGTGTTGGCGCCTTGTTCTTGTTGACATGCAGATTGTGTGACAATGTACGTTGTGACTGTTTGGGCGGTGGTGGCTATTTGAGTTGGGACAGTGTACATTTGGCCTACATGGCTGATGTGGGGTTGTAGGGGTAGATGTGCATCTCGTAGTTCCCTGCTCTGTCCACTGTTATTGTTCTGTTTCTGCGCCTGGGTGGACCCAGTTGTGTCCCCTGTTCTGCAGTGTGGGTGTTGCACTTTGTGCCACATTGTCATGGTATGTGCTGTGATTGCTATGTGTGTGTGCTGCAGTGTGCCACGGGGATGGGGGACATGTCCCTGGGTAATTGTGGGTGTGCAGTGTGTTACACCTCATTGTGCATGTGTGGCATTGTGCCCATCACCCCCGTCCCGCAGTCCCTGTTGGATCCTCACCCTGTTGTCGTTATGTCGGGTCCTGTCGAGCTGTGTCCGTACTCCCTACTCCTTGCACCCTCTCCACACTGATGACTGTGGCCTGGGTTTCCTCCAGCTCCTCCTGTGGTGCTGAACTGCCACCTCCTGTCGCCGTTGCTGCCTTCCTGTTGGCAGCGGGTTTGTACCTGGTTTAGGTTGTCACGTCCTGCCGGCGCCTCTTGGCCTCCTGGATTGGCCTCCTGGGCACTCCGACTGCGTTCCAGGTGGTTTGCTTGTGGGTCAGTTGCTCGTAGTGTTCTGTCGCCTCCGTGGCCTTGGTCTTGTTTTCCTGCGGTCTGCACCACGTCTTCCTCTCCCTTTTCTCCTTGGCCTTTCCCGAGCCAGTTGTTCCTTGCTGGTGGTCTGTGGGGGTTTTGGGGTTCGCTTTGCCCTCTGCGCTGGGTCAGGGTGCATCCATGTTGCTACGTGCTTTGGCTTGTTTCTGGTGTGTTGTCTCTGTGGTTTTTATGGTGCAATTTCCCGCCAGACGCGTGGGATTTGCAGGCCTGAGGCTGGTTTTCGCATCTTTTTGTACCGCGATTGGCCTCATCGCATGATTTCTCTCGTTCGCGTTTCGCATTATTTCGGCGTGGCGTTTATTTTCACGCTGACATTTTACGCGTTATCTGGTGACTATCGCATGGTACCGCCTTGTTGTGAATTCCACGTTGACACGGGGCTATTTTCCCGCGATGGGCTGCGATATTGAAAGTTGCGTTACGCTACTCTTGCGGTAGTTATCACGCGTTCTTGTGAATATACCCCTGAGTGTTTGTTTCACTGCAATGTGATCATTCAGCTTGCTCTAATATACTCATATTTTATATTAGCATGGGGTAAGTTGTTTTTCTAGTTATTGTTTGTAAATAAAGAAGATGGCTTATTACTCTTTTCACCGAGCGCGGAATTGCGCCGTAAACTGCCCGAACACGGAGCACTTTGATCAAATATCTGTATAAACCACCACGGAACGGCACAAGGGAGGCAATTGTTTTTCCTCCTATTTTCTTGGATCATCTATTTGCACTAACACTTTAAGGTTCTTTATCTCTTAAATTCCTCTGTCCCGCTGACGGACTAAATGTAATTTGGACGCGCACTGTACCTTGCGGCGCTCTTATTCATACTCGCCTTGAATATAAGCTACGACGTGGACTCAATATCTAACTTACTTATTGCATATATTTTTGAATTGTTACCCTGCATATATTGCCTCTCATACCCCTGTGAACAATATTGTGATTTGTGGTCATGTGGCAGCTGGCCATTTGAGGTGGGCAATATCCGACTACTCTTTGTGACTCGTCCTGACGGTGCAATCCTCTGCGACCCAGCTGCTTGCTGTATCTATCAAAAGAAGATGGCTTCATAGAAATTGGTCTCAATTATTGCTTTTAAACAATAAGCAAACGTTTCACAGAATATAAGTAGGTGAAAGACTAGGGAGGCTTCGGTATTTATTTATGTTTTATTTATTTACGCTTATGATGCGGTCCGCTTATGGGAACGAGTAGGTCATATTGACGGAGGCTAGCCGAGTCAAGGTCTATTCAGGCTCCTCCACCCGGGCTGACCATGGGGCTTACTTTTGCCAGTTATTAAATACTACGTGTTCAGTTTAACCGTATGTATTATATCTAGCGCTGACACAATAAGTGCGCGCCCCATTGTTTTTCTTATTTTTCACTTTATTACAGGTTTGCACGGAGTGGTACACATGGGGCTGGTCCCCATGTTGTCCTGAAGAAGAGGTTAGGGGACACCTCGAAACATGTTGACTTACAATATCAGGGACATTTAATTCTTTTCCTTTTATTAACCCCTTTTATCTTTTGCCAACTAGGAGCAAGAATAAAATTGTTTACGTTCACTAGTTAGGTAATTTTTAACAATCACTCACACCACTCCCCTTCACTGCACCACACATAGTCATATCTTAAAAATTAGTGCTCCTACGTAACTATCGCAAGTCGCAGCACGCCCCAAGCAGTAGATGCTTGGGATGGCCCCAATGATGAAGCATGTCACCTAGGGGAAACCTTTGGTGAGTGAGGGGACTCAAGAAAAGAATTTTCTTTTCCTTTATTGAGGTGTGTCTTACTCATTTAGTAGACCCCTCCTTTTCCCTATTAGCTAGGTTCCCTGATCCATTATTTACGGATCTTCTTTTGCTTTATTTATTTACGCAACAGCTACCCGGAGGGGTTTTCTGGCTCAGAGCAGACGCAGTTAAGGTGTACAATAAACTTAGAATAGCCAGGTCTTCATGCTTTTGCGAAAGGTAAGTAGTGAATTGCAGTTTCTTAAAGTTTCAGGCAGAGAGTTCCACAGTTTTGGACCTAGGCAAGCAAAACAGCAGCCTTTCATGCGAGTTAGATGAAACCTCGGTACAGTGAACAAGGCTTGGTTCGAGGATCTTAAAGAACGAGTAGGCTGATAATGAGCTTCCAGTTCCTGGAGATATCGTGGCGCTAAGCCGTGTTTGGCTTTCAGGCGCGGCCAGCACAGGTAAGAGCGGTGAGGTATTGAGTCAAAAGACGATGGGATAGGTAAAAATAAATAAAGAATAAATAAAACCACCTACCTTGCGCTCACCGCATCGCTGAGTCGGCGATAAGTCCAGTGCAAGGTAAGTGGTTTTATTTATTTTTATATTTATATATTCATTGAAACAAACAAAGGTTACAGGGGCATTATAGTTAGACTTAGGTTTCACTCGTACAAAATCAGTGAAATTCAGCAGTTATAGTTAGCTGAGCTAACTATAACTTGCGCGCCCGCAACGCACTGCTTATGACCTCACATTTTAAATCACTCATGACATTGTCAGTGACACACGGTCCCCCTTCCCGGGCCAATTTTAGCCCCGAGGACCCCATCCTTAGGGCATGGCCATAGCCATGATTGTCTGACAACTCTCCGACCAGGAAGTGTTGACAGCCATCTTGGGACTCGGCAAAGTCCCAAGGAAAATGAAATGGATAAGGGAGCAGGGTACGAAAACCGTGACCCCCCCCAGGCCTGGTGCTGGGTCCCACAGAAACGCATTTTTTTAAATAAAATTCCTGTGCATTAGCGGAGGATCCACAAATCCACCAGAAATTAAAAAAAACACACATGTGCAGTTTCTGGTGCATGTGTTTTACTAGCCTCTCGGGTGGGCTAAGTCCCGGGCGAATGCACTTTATATAGATAAGGGACTAAGCCACTGTCAGTCCCGGGGACCCCATCCCCGGGGCCGGGCTGTAATACTAATGGGGAGTGGGCCTGGCCGTGCTTTAAAGATGCCCCCCTCCTGGAGACATTAATGGCTTTTGGGGCCCCCTCCCCCAGAGCCAGATCCTGGTAAGTCTTGGGGTGCCCACCCCAGGACATAGCAGTTTTCCTGCCATTGGCAGGAAAACCTGTGTTTGCTCTTGCTTGGTGATAGCAATTTTAAAGCTTCTGTCAAGCAAGAGCAAACATTAAGGGCCAGATGTACGACCATGGCATTTTGCGACTCACAAATTGTGCCAAATTGTGAATCGCAATTTGCGAGTTGCAAAATGCTATGTACAACAGTGTCTGAGACACTGTTTGCGATTCCAATGGGGTCGCAAATTGCATGCCTCATGAATATTAATGAGGCTGTCGCAATTTGCGACCCCATTGGGAATGGCTGGCCCTCCCAGGGATGGTGGCCTGCTGGGGTCAGCAGACCACCATGTCTGAGACTGCTTTGTCAATAAAGTAGTTTTTATTAAAAAAGCAGCCAGTTTTCTTAAAAGAAAACGGGATGCATTTAAAAAAAAAGAAAAACAATTAAACTTTTCAGTTTAATTTTTTAAGGGCAGGCAGTGATCCCTGGGAACACTGCCTGCCCTTAAAAAATATTTGCTCATGCATTACCAAAGGGGAAGGGGTCCCCTGTGGACCCCTTCCGCTTTGTGAGTGCCTAAAATGCGAGTGTTTTGCGACCGCAATTGCAGTTGCAAAACATTCATACATAGGTTTAGGAGTCGCTATTAGGAAGGGACGCACTTGGAACGCCCCTTCCTGATAGCGAGTCGCTAACCCTATTTTGCGAGTCGCTAATTGATTAGCAACTCGCAAAATAGGGTTGGTACATTGGCCACACGTTTTTTGCGGTCGCAAACGATGCTAAAACCCCTTTGAGACCACAAAAACGGTCGTACATCTGGCCCTAAGTCAAATCCCAGCTGGCAGGAGCTTTAAAAATGATCCTGCCTGCTGGGAGCGGACTTTTCATCTGTTTCCCTGCCCACTGTGACGTGGGCAGGGAAACAGATGAAAAAATTGATCCTGCCCACAGGGAGCAGCATTTTTAGCTGCTCCCTGCGGGCAGGATTAATCCTGGCTCCCGCTGCAAGTGGGGAGACAGTTGGGGCCGCGCAGGGCATTGGGGCTCCCCCACGGCCTCCAACAATGATGAAGTGGGTGTCCTGGGTGGCTCCAGGGCACCCACTCTTTATTGGCTGGGCCCGGGGGATGGGGTTCCCCGGGTCGCAATTGGCCCAGGGATGGGGGGGTTGAGTGTCCCCTTCCCCATGTATAATATGGCCAGGCCCAGGGGACCAGGTCTGTGATGCTGAAATGTGCCCAGGGAGGAAGGCCCTGTGGCCCCCCTCCCCATTATTAGCTGGTTAGGTCCCGGGCGATGGGGTCCCCGGGGCCAATATTGGACCAGGGAGGAGGGGCCGCATGTACCTCTCCCCTTTTAGTATATGGATGGGCCCTGGGAATTGGGGCTCCTGGGGCCAGAAATCGGCCCGGGGAGAGGGCTTTATGCCCCCCTCCCCATGTACAATATGGCAGGGAGATAGAGTCCCAGGGGTCGAAATCAGACTGGGAAGGGGGCTGCATGCCCCCTTCCCCATAAATTGGGTGGTGGGCCCTCAGGTCTCCGAGGCCAAATACAGCCTGAGGATCGGAGCTACGTGGCCCCCATCCCCATTATTACCTATACCATCCCTGTAACCTTTGGTGTTTTTTAGTGAATTTCTAAGGTTTTGTTATAATATATGTCTTAACAATAAAGTCCCTGTAACCGTTGTTTTTTTCAGTGAATATATATATGACTAAAGTTACCCTGTGGCAAGACATTGGCATCAGTTCCATATCATGATACTGAAAAGATTTCCTTTTTTGGCATTGACAGGGTCCTGATAAATGCAAGAGGAGGTGACAGGGAGCACATTTTGAGGTAGATGGAGTCCAAATATATTATCAGACTGTAGTCGACACCCTGGGGGGCTCAACCAAGATGAGGAACTCCATGTTCATATAGGATAAGTCTTTGCTTTATCATGAACATTCTCTGATATTTTGTGCTTTCTGTTCTTAGTCTGTGTAAAAGACAAACGTATTATGAAATTCATTTTTGATTATTCCAGCCTTTCATTAAATGATTTTGAGATTCTAGACTCAGCCCCACTCTGATCTATTTTGTATGGATTGTTTATATGTGTTTTCTTTTTGTCTACTTATTTGTTTTTTAGGGGTTCTGCATGGTTAAGACACTAGGTATTGTATTTTGTGATGCATTTTTCAGCTATAAATGTATTGCGATCATGCTTTACGTAATGCTTGTTATTTTCTGGCACTTGGCAATTTATATATATATATCAGCCTGTAATTGACTTTTTGCGAGGGAGTATGTAGCGATGTACACAATTTATATTGCAGGGTATTTTACAGCCTACGACGCAGGCATTTAACCTGATTCACTTTTGTTTAGACAGTAAACCACTTGGCGTGTCTATGTATGAAATTTGCAAATGTCGTTGTACATATTCATTTTTATTCCTTTGGAGGCGTAGGGTTTTTCTCTATATTTTGGTTTTTACCATGTGATTAGGGACGTACTAAGTCATTAGGCAGAATGCTCGTAGCCCAGCCTCCCAAAGGGAGCTTCACTTGGCTGTCTATACCGGTTATACAATCGAATGTATTTTCTCTCCTGCCACTGATTATTTTACATTGCATTGCATATTGTGACTTTACGGGTATGAATTGTTTTACCTGAAATGCACTATGTTGTACTTTTTAAATCTGTGTAACTAGCGAAATGTTGGAACTTTGTTTTTTATGTTCATGATGATGTTCTGTTTAAAGGGAACACAAACACCAATCAAATTTATGGCTTTTGACAAAGACTGTGTTGGTCGAAATGCGTAATACATATATGGTCGCCAGTGGGTAGTTATAGTTAGGTCCAGGTTTCAAAAGGAAAAGTGTTTTTTGACTTGCCTATATCTGTGGCACCGTTTGACAAATCTTCATGCAAATTTCCAAAGAAAGTGCCTTCCTGATTCCTGTTGAGCATGGAAAGTTTCGGGGTGATATGTCAAGAGGGGGCCAAGAAAAAGCAGGGGTCAAAAACGTGAATGTCCCATGTTAATTCCCAAAGACATTTAGAAACGGCTACAGCCCAGACTGCTGAACTGAATTTCACCAAATTTGGCAGAAAGGTAGATGTTGGTCCAGGGAAGTGCTTTTTGTGATTTGGTGTAAATCTGTTCAGTCATTTTTGAAATATTAAGGAAAATCCAAACTTGTATATAGACGGACGCAGAGGATTCACGACTCCTCCCGATGTTGTGCTGAGATCTGACTGGCTGCCAACATTTCAATCAAGGAAGTGGTGGCAGCCCTCTTGGAACTCGGCTTGAGCCGAGTCCCAGAAAAAACATTTTTAAAAAAAGGGGTCAGGGTAGAAATACCCTGACCCCCTTGGCCTCTTGGGGGGGTCCCAGAGGGACCCCGCAACGCCAAAAAGCCTGCGCTTCTTTAAAAATCACCCCCAGGTGGGCCAGGTTCCCAGGGTATTTGCAAGAAGGGGCATAGAGCTGTTGGGTGTACTGGGGATTTCCATTGATGCCGCCCGAACGAAGATTCCTGGCTAGCATACACCTGACTGGAGGAAAGGGGCCGGCTGGCTACACTGGACGGCACCGCATGTCATATATAGTGCCTGGGCATCTGGTGCAACGATGGGCCACCTGCAAATAGGGGAGGCGTTGACACCTGGCCACTCCTCCGTGTCTCTGCACCTAGCGGCTGGTGGTCACTGGCCACCTGGGCAGGTGAGAGCAGACACCCTGGATTCCAAATGGACACTGTACTCACAGCGGGTAGCTCCCTCGCGAACTTCCCTGGAGGGCCGAATCGAAAGGGCAAGGAAAGGCTGCACCACTCGGTCACCTCATCTGATCTAACTGTGGCAACCAGATTCCGTGTTCCCCAGTGCCCCAGGAAGTAACAGCAGTTCAAGCTTGGCCAGACACGACCCCCGGGCCTCCTCCACTCCCCGTCCCACCTTCTCCTAACCTGGACATCGACACCAGGGCTCAATCCGCCGCGCTATCTCCGAATCTGTGACTCAGCCAGCAGGTTCCTCAGTCAGGCCGGATTTCAGAAGCTGGGTACAGCAGTGGCCTCTGAGTCTGCAGGGGAACCTCCTGATGCAATAGAGCCCTCTTCGGTGCTAAGTCGCAGTGCTCCCACCACGCAAGTTTGGCTCAGCTCAGGGGCTAGCAAGCGCAACCTCCTCCTGCCTGTGATTCTGAGAGGTGCGGCCCAACATCAGCAATCTCCTCTGTCACCGTGGTGTAGTGTTGGTGCCTGTTATGCAATGCAGACTTCCCTACGTTGGTATGCAGGAGCACCTCTACCAATCACAGCTCCAAGAGGCACCAGGCGAACTTCTCAGGTTAGCAATGTGTCTCCATGTGACCTGCCAGACTTTGCCACCAGGTAGAGCGATCGCCTACGTCTCAATGTCTACAACCATGGCCCACAGGTTCGGGCCCAACACACCCCGCCTCAACTGCCAGTCTGTAGTAACTGCACAGCACCTGTGGCTCCCACTTCGGGTCTCAGATGCAGGCCCAGCGAAGTCTCCAGGCCCCGGGGACTGTCCGCGCTTCCAGGCATTGGCCGCCAAGGTGTCGCAAGGATAGGGCAATGTAAAGGGCTGCATCGCTGTTCATAAATGCACCACTTTTCATAAATGAGGACCTGATTCGGTATTTCCTCTTCCCCTGGGACTCTGGCTGTTGGTGAGTTTGGGGGCGTTTTTGACCTGTGCTGAGCTTGGTCCTGGCTGCTCCATTCTGCATTCTGGTGTTTTTATTTTCTATTATTTCCTTAGAGGTTTATTTGTAATCTCTTTTTGCCTCTAGAGGCACAAAAGTGACAGTGGGCTGTCTAACGTGAATTTTTTGCCCGCTAATTGGACCAGCATCACTATTTTCACTCTAGCTTCAAGATTTTTATCACTGTGACGCTAGAGTTAGGGGCAATTTTGGCCGCTGCAAGCTGATCCTAACGTCATGTATCGACGTATTGTACATACGTTGCTAATATGGCAATGGATGTCGGCGGTAGACAGTGGTAAAATATTTGCCGCTAAGCAACGTCAAAACTGATTAGCGGAAATTCTGGTAAATATGCCCCTGTGTGCCTTTGCACAAACCAGTGTAAATGTGCACGTCTTTGCCTCCACCTAAGCAAATCCTCCAATGAGATTCTGTAGTCAACGTTTGCATTGTATGCATTATTATAATTCTTCAATACAAGTAGTGAATGCTTGTTGTTCAAGTTAGAGTGTGTTGCAAGTCCATTACAGTGGTACACACCTTACAGCAATGTATTATGTAACAGCCTCATATATAGCCACACATACAACCTATGGTAATCAGTATGACTATCACTGATGCACGCATTATCTATAACACATTATTATATATGGATATGCAATAACGTGAGGAACGAGTGCATGTTGACAGCTCAGGGTTACTGATATCAAGACATATCAGAATGAATAAAGTCATCTACACGACACAGATCACATGCCATAGCCATATGGTGTTGTCTGGCGTGCAATATGGTACATTTGAGGATCAGCTAGCACTTAGCTGCAATTCTTTTGTTAATTTTTTAATACCCGCTATGAAAAACACTTGAAAAAAACAATGCAAAATTCCCGCTTACCCCTTTGCGGCAACAAAATTTCATGCGGAGTCAAAAAACTGGCTGCAAACGCCCAGGAAGTGATGTCAGCATGCATCCTGTTTCATGGAGGACGGCTGTACACTTTCACTTTCACTTTAACCACACGGTCAGTGTCTGTGGATATTTGTGGAGGTGTTTTGAGGTGTCTGCTCATTTTGTGGTGTGAGATAGTGGTTTGGTGTCTAGTTTGCTGTCCCTACTGTCCCTGTCAAGTCCTGTGTCGATGTCTTTCTGTGTTTTTTGCATATTTGTGATTATCTTGTCGGGTGTTTGTCCAAGGGATATATTTGGAGACGAAACCGCTAGGGAGAGCTTTGAGCTTTGAGGAAACTGACAGAGGACTACAGAGTCTGTCGCGGCCATGAGAGAGGCGCGGGAGCTGAGGCGTTCTTCCCCCGCTCTTCCTCTGGGCATAGAAGGCGGCGGCGGCGAGCGTGCGCAGGCAAAGGTGAACGAGCATAGGCAAAGGCAGCGGGGGAGCAGCGACGGGTCGCGGTCCGCGGTGACAGTGACGAGGGAGAGGTGGTGGCAGAGAACGGAGAACGGCCAACGGCTAACGGCTCACGGCAGAGGAAGGCAGAGGGTAAGTGCTCTCAGTTTGCACCCGCAGTGAGATTCCTTCCTCCTGTCTCACCTCTGGTCCGGCCTCTGGCCTCCTGCTATCACTTCCCTGCCTCCCTGCTTACCGGGCCGCCTTGCCCTGCCCTACAGCCTGTCCCGCACCTCCGTGCCTTATGCCCCTGAACCTCAGCGCAGAGAACCACATCGCTCACGTGCTTTTGTGCTTTTGCGCTTCTGTATTTCTCTGTTTCTGTTCCTGTGCTCAGTGCCAGAAAATTCCTCAGAGCTCCGGAGGCTCGGAAAGTCGGAAAATTGGTCAGGGGGGGGGTGCACTGTGGTGAGGTCGTGCTAGGGAAAACAGGCTGGCCTGTAGTCCCAGGGCCCCGAGTAGGTTTCGAGAGTTTTGTGAGAGCCCCGGCACAGAAGCTGCCTCACAGCTGCCTCACAGCTGCCTCATAGTGGGTTACAAGGAGTGAGGGGCAGCGAAAACCTATCAGACCAGATCTAAACAAACTGCAAGATTGCCACATTGCCAAGAATTTGCCAACAAACTGCGGGAGCTTGCCAAGCTAGCCAGACCGTTGACTATAAAACCCTCAAATTCCACTTATCAGCACCCTTCAGCTGTCACTAGCAAGGACCAGCAAATTACCAGTTACCAGTTATGGTATTATCTAGCAGCAAGGAAGCCAAGAAAAATCAAGGAAAACAAAGGAAACAAAGGAATGCAAGGGAATGCAAGGGAAAGGCAACTGATATAAATTGATATAGATTGACTATAATCGATTAAAAAAAAAAAACAAAGCCAAAGCCAGCAAAATCAAACAACTAAACACGCAGACAACAATAAGCAACAACAAATAACAAATAACCAACAAACAACTAATATACTAAACAAACCAAAAGAAAATAACAACAACAACAACAATCAACCGCCAAATCAAAAGACAAACAAAAAGGGGCGAAAATCAAACACCAAACACCAAAAAGGTCAGGGAAAATTCAAAGACGGATCAAACGCAAAATACTCTAGATCTGGAGGATTTTAAATTTTGACAAACCTGCAATATTAAAAAGAGCTTTAAGGATTCAAGAAAAACGGAACAACAGAAATCACAAGAATTCCGGGACCAACACGTGCATAAGGGGTTTGGATGAGATGAGATCAGGCAGGGAGAGAACTGCCACATCTACACTGAACAAACGGAACAAAAAGAGCAAAGGACCAACTGACACACCCAGCAACAAGAACTTATTGGAGGAGGAAAACCTTAACCAGATCCTGGTAGACATTATAGATAGAGTAGGTTCCGAGCTGAACACAAAATCCACAACAACAACAACAAGTTATCAGCCAAAAATCTACACAAAATTTGCATTTCTAAGAGACACAGGAGCTGCCCTCTGCATGAGTAACGAAAGTTTAAATGGCCTCCCCTCCCCTTGTACCCGGAGATAACGGACCATCCAGGTCCTAAGGCAACCACCCCTGAACAAGGCAGCAAAGGCACAGAAGATAAAAGGGGAAATTCCATAGTTACAAGTACCCCATATAGGAAAAGACAGCAAGGGGAGCTAGTGTCCACCCAAATAACTAGCGTCCCCATAAAGAGGATTCGCATAGGATCTGGCCAAGCACAAATAATGGAAAAGTCTTTTGAGGCAAAGCAGGTAACAAGAACAAGATCACTTTCTGCTGGAACTAAGCCCGGCACAGGCATTCCCCTAGAACCAACTATCCAAATCTTCTCGGGGAGAACAAATTTAATGGATGACATTATTTCACAAAATACTGAAATAGCACCAATACTTGCCCCAAACACATCTCCACCATCTTCATCCCATAATGAGGCACCTAAAGAGCGCACAGAAAGTACGGCCTGTGGATCCAAGCCAACACATATCGAAGTCACGAACAATGAGGCAGATATCAGCAGTAACTCTCCAGTGCCACAGTTGCAAAAACCCCCAGGGTCCAAGGAATCAAATCAAATCAGCCCAGAGATAGGCAGGGAAGCATGGCACACTAAGGCCAGCCCCAGTGGGGCAACAAGCTCAGGGAGAAAGGGCAAAGGAACATCGACAGGGGACAACTCAATCATCACCAACTGCTGCAGCACTGATAACAACGCCCAGCCTAACTCACAATTCAACAATCCTTTTAGTAATTCTAACGAACAACTTAGGGACAGGGAACCAGGAACCACAGAGGCCAGAAACGGCGCAACAGATGGCAATACCGCTCAAATAACTAATAACCAAGATCAGCAAGAGTTTTTCCATTATTCCGCAGCCGGGCAGGTATATGCCACCACCCCCCAACAAATCAAAAGCAAAGGACTCAACCAACTGGACACAAACATGCTCTGGGAATCTTTATTAGACACCATGCAGCTTTCAGTCAAGTCAATGCAATATCATTCGGACAAAATGGACGTCCAACTATCGATACTCAATTCAGTGGCTATCCCCATCTCAAACATTGACAGCAGACTATCCGACATGAACAATTTGATTAAAAGGGCCCAGGCAAACACGCAGTTACTAGCAACGCACTGCACCTGCTTTTCCATTGTTGACAAACTATCCACCCTCCCAGAGGCAATGGGGGATATCCTGGCAGAAATCAGGAAAATACCAAGAAAAACCAGCGCATCACCGCAAAAGACTCCAATAAAGTGGCCCTCAATAGGTCCATCCTGCAGTCAGGACATCACAGCAAAAATCGAAGGGGCAAAAGGCCCCCCAAAGGACTCTTGCAAGGTGACAAGATCAGTTCAGGACCCAATCGCTAAATCATTCTGCACCTCCGAAGAGACAGCTAAGAAGAAAAAAAACGAGGAGCTCGACTGTTCCAATAGACCAGAGAACATAAGGGCCCCAGAACAAAGCCACGACTTTCACCTCGCAGATCCAACACAAACAAAGCTCGAATTAGAAGCTTCAGGAAAGCCCCTCGTCGGGGGGAAAGGAGACCAAGCACACAGCTGCAAGCATAGGAGAAAGGGAAGAAAGAAGAAAAAAAACATAACGGATTACTTTCAATCAGGCAGTACTCGATCGGGGACAAAAGGACAAGCCACCAGCAAATCAATGGAACTATTGCCCCAAGAAAGAGATAACAAATCGAGCCATTCGACTATTTCAATATTAGGGGACTCAGAAATAAAGCAGGATACGATAGAGGATGAACCATCAAGGCCATTTAACAAAGCAACAGACGGAAGCAAAAAGAACGCAAGCACTAGAGCTTCCGCAGCCTTTAAGAAAAAAAGATTTGTAGAGGCAGCTACCTCCGGGAAATCAGAAGGGGATAAGAAACCAAGCCCTCTGACCATTTCACCACCAAAGGATTCAGATACTAAACTAGTGACGACAGAGGAAGATCCAACAGAGCCAACAGAGCCATCTATAACCAGATCGGATCAAACTAGAAACCAGGAAAGCACGAGAGCTCCAGAAGATTCCATCAAGCAAAACCCTGGCGAGTTAATCATCTCAAGGAATGAAATCACCACCACCAGGGAAAATAGCAGACTTCGAATGGATCTCCCGAACCCTCTTCCGAAAGAGGAACTTCCCAAACAGGCAAAATCTCCAACTGCCAGTCAATCACAACTTAAAACCAACTCAATTCTATTCATTCCCGAATACAAATCCAGAGGTGGCGGGGATATCCTCAACAGAGGGAACATTCTACATCTAATTCAAGCAATTAGAAGCTTGGAGGACAAAAGCACACACGATCTGGAAAGAATTGCATTCAAAAACATCAAAGAAATCTCTGACAGGGAAATAACAAAGACAACCTGGTCCTCAGAAGAAATAGTGAAGAGAATCCTGGATGAGGAACCCCAACTAAAAGTATGGGGAATTAAAATACTACTCTACCAAAGGCCCGGCTACCCGGAACCACTGACTGTAAACAAAAGCAAAGACAAAATGGCAGCTACCTCATCAGCAGGTTTCCAACCACACTCAGTACTTAAAGGAGCACGTAGCATGGATGCACGGACACCAGATAGGAACGATCAACTTCGAGCAACGAGGTCGGAAGACTGGTCCTGGCTAGCTAGGACAATAAACCGTCAGGAGGAGAGCACTTGACGCAAGACAAAAAAAACACCCCCAAGTAACCACCACCTACGAATTTGCTCCTGGAACATAAACGGCTTGGCAAACAAAACATCGGACAAAGACCTCTTGGATTATTTTCAAGGCTTCGATCTCATCCTACTACAAGAAACTTGGTTAGAGGAACCCTTCCATCTACTAGGCTTTAGAACCCACCAAACTCCAGCAGTGAGAGGCTCAAAATTTGGACATCTAAAGGGTGGTCTAACAATCTACTCATCAATAAAAACAGTAACAGCGACTGAAGACGTGGATACCTCCACATCTTCCACCAATGCAATTAAAGCACTTAGAGTGAGCATACGGGATGGGAATACCATACAACAAATATTACTCTTAAACTCTTATATACATCCTCGTGACAAAACCAAAGGTGCCAAAATGGTGGAGGCAGAAATTATCAGGCTGCTCTCTGTAGAATCAACCTCAAAACTACTGTTGACAGGAGACTTTAATATGTACCTAATGGGGCCACAGTCAAGGGACGACCTACTTGAGGAACAACACTCAGCCTGGAACATCCCTAGTCAGGAGCTGAGCACCAAGAGGCAACAATCAGCACTCGCCAGGAACATTGTAAAAGATCTGGAACATCTAGGCTTTGTGGCCCTAAATGGGCGTTTCCAGGAGATCAGCCCCCGGTGGCAACATTCCACAGCTCAACCTCAAGCACGCTAATAGATTACACTTTTGTATCCCTATCACTCTTCAGCTGGATCACGGGCTTCCAGGTAGGGACCCAAGATCAAAGTGACCACCTCCCGCAAGAAATTTCCACAAGAATAACTGGATCCCCACTGGACCAACCTGCTGAGGACTCCAAGTCTATTTATATGGTTAATTTCAGGAGAATCAAATTCAAAACTAACCAACTGGATGACCTACTGGCCGCAGCGAAGTTATTATGGGAACAAAGGGAGGAGGGCAGAAATGAGATAATGCACTGGGAAGAATTTACCAAAACACTAGGAGCAAAGCACGCGGCTCGCGCTCTTCCAGCCTCTACGACAAACAGGATCCCAGACCATCAAGACAAACACCTTCTCATTACTAAAACTCCACATCTTCGAATTCTCAAAAAAGCAATAAACAAAACACTGCGGGACATTCAGCGTACAGGGCACGACTTGAGTCTACAAAGGGAGTTAGCGAAATTCAAAGCGGAAAAGAAAAAAATAATCTGGCAGGCAAAAAGGGATTCGGACGAAAATCTTTGGGCTAGACTGTTACATGATTCAAAATCAAACAACAGCGCGAGATTCTGGCGCACAATAAATAGTCTAGCCAACCCGAACGCCCTAAGAATTAACTCACACCTAACAGAGGAAGCTTGGGCTTCCCATTTGCTTCAACACTTTAATTCTGATCAGTATCAGAGCACTTGCCGAATTTCAGAGGGAACTCCTATCAATCTCAAAGCTATCCCAGGAAACAAGCATTTTTCGTTTTCAATTGACCAGGTAAAGGTCAGAATAGCCAAAGGCAAACGGGAGGGCGCTCCGGGTCCTAATGGGATTCCTCCAAGCTTATTTAAAAAAGACCCGGAATATTGGGCTTCCAAACTGTCACCGTTGTTTGCAGAAATCGCAGGAGGAAACATCATCCCGGACTCCTGGAGGGGGTCAATCATATCCCCAATATATAAGAAAGGGGACAAGAACTCAGCAAATAGCTACAGGCTGGTGGCTCTAATTGATATTGAAGCAAAATACTACGCTGGATTAATTCTGGAAGATCTCATCGCTTGGACAGAGGATAAATCAATCATCCCCATCAATCAAACAGGCTTTTGCAAGGGCATGGGAACAACCACAAACATACTTGCCCTGTCACTATTGATAGATAGAATGAAATTAGCAAAACAACCTCTATTCATATGTTTTAATGACTATTCGTCAGCATTTGACAAAATTGATAGGAGCATACTCTGGCATAAGCTAATGGAAAAAAAATACCATCTGCTCTCCTAAACCAGCTAATACTCCTTCATACAAAAACGTGGGTTCAAGTCAAACTAGGAGATGGCAGGTTCGTGTCCCGGAAAATTCCAACAACCATGGGGCTCAAACAGGGGTGCGTACTGGCGCCGACACTTTTCAACTTATACATGTCTGATTTATCGTCGGAACTAGACATGTAATTCGCATGCGCCAAATATAGGAAGGCTGCCACTTTCCAATCTCCTGTACGCAGACGATCTAGTGCTGCTGAGTCGAACCCCCATTGGCCTTCAACATTTACTAGATACAACTAGCAGTTATTCAGCAAACAATGGTCTATCCATCAACTATGACAAAACAAAAGTAATGAGGATTCATCCAAGAAAGGATACCTCCAAGTTCCGCTGGCATCTGGCCAATTCGACAATCGCAGCGGTAGATCAATACAAATATTTAGGAGTGATTTTAGACAATAGAGGCACATTTAACGCACAAAAAGATGTAATCAAAAGAAGAGGCAACTCTATTGCCGCAGCAATAAAATCCATTAAGCACATAATTACCGGTCCAAATCTTATTCCGCTATTACAAGTCTGGCGAGCAAAGCTCATTCCGGCAATCACTTATGGGAGCGAGTGCATGAGGGGAAGAGACGCAGTCACATTAGACAGTACCGTCTCAAGAGCGGCCAGAATGATTTTCAGTCTACCTAAGTACGTTTCACCGGCACAAATAAGGCTGGAATTCGGCCTGCAAAGCCAGGAATTAGCTCGTAAAGGAGCCTACGCCAAGAGTTGGTACAGAATCAAAAGAGCCGAAGCAGGAACACTGAATTCTTACCTATGGACCGAAATACAACAAAAGAGGGACTGTGCAGCCATGAGCTATCTGACTGCATCAAAAGACCGCCTAGGACTGGAGGAACTTTGGGCAGCATCAGGGTCTTACCAGTGTTTTAAACAAATTGTAAATAAGACAGTGAAAAAACTATCACTATTAGAAGACAAGGCGGCCCTCACAGAAAGAACCCATGGATGGTTTGTTGTGCAAAGCTACGTTAAGCCCTCCGCGCAATCTTACCTAGGCATAGGCTTCAACCGGAGGAAGAAAGAAAAATATCTCCATCTCCGAATGGGCATTTTACCATCAGTGCAGCACCTTCCCCCTTGGAAACGATCGCCGGGCCAGATAACATGCTGGTTATACAAGGAAGCAAATGAAAGTATAATACACCTTTTGTGCATCTGCAGAGAATTACAAGCAGAACGACGCCAATTACTGAAGCCACACTTCAAAAGCGAGGGGATAAGAACATGTAGGCAAGCAGTAATGGTATGCTTCGGAGGAGGGAACGTCCAGCTGGCGTGTCGCTTCGTACAATTCATGGAAGCGGCAGGGGTGAAACTCGGCCGATAAACCATTAGTATCATTCATTATTGCATCACTTTCCAGTTTTTGCCTTCACAGCAAATAAAGATTGCCCCTCTTATGGACAATAGTTGCCACAGTACGACTTTCAACTGCAACCTACTTCTACCGCAGTCAGAAAGCAACTGGTTTATTGTATTATTACTCCTCTAACCAAACTGAGCATGTGTTTTATCAAATTTTAATCTTTTAGAATCTTATCTCCTTCTTAAAAATGCTCAGGATCCGAAAACCCATCAAGATACAGAACGATCAAAACTCTAATCAATGTACTGTAATGGACACAATCACGGATATTTGCACAAAGATGTAAATACAATGCACTGATGTTTTATGAAATGATATTTTGAGAAGTTTTTAAATCATGAACTTTGTTGCTGTAATTTTTGCCACTTTCTTTTAAAGAGAAATTGTAAAGGTTTTAATTGACCGGACAATAAACTATTACTTACTTACTTACTTACAAGGGGTATATTTGTTAGTTATATAGAGTTTAGTTGTTTTGTGGGAGATGTTGGGTGAGGGTAGGGATGTCTGTTTGACAGAGGAGGCATCAGGGGCCTTCCTCTGGCTTGGTAATTTTTTTTTGCCAAGGATGGTGGAGAGTGGGGGACGTGTCCTGCAGGGCTACGATGTGAAGGTCAGAAAGTTGAGGTGTTAGCGCATCCGCCACCACATGCTGTGCATATTTGAGATGGACAGGACTGTCCACCAGTGGAAACACTGATGGCAGGATTGTGTTGGACTTGAGGGAGACCTTGTGGATCACCTGGGAATCATTGTTGCCAGGCAAGGTGGTAAGTACATGACAAAAATGTATGCTATCCCAGTGAGTGTTCAATGCTAACAACTGTAGTCAGTGACACAATGTAATGTACACACCAGGATGATGCCATCAACTTTGCAAAAACAGAGGCTGCCTAGCTCCAACGCAGGCACACTATCACCATTGTGCAAGCGTGCCTGCGTTGAAGTGAATGATTGTTCATGTGCAGGAATGGGTTCCTTCCTGCACATAAATAATCAGAAATGGCATTAAAACATTTCTATGTGTGCTGCGCAATGCAGCATACATAGATATTGCACAATGTGATTTTTCTATGAGGTCTGTCAATGTGCAGGAATGGAAACCTTCCTGCACATAAGCAATCAATGGTGTTTTGCTAGGCCTATGTGAGCTGCACAATGCAGCACACATGGAAAGACACAAAACATGATGGAACTAATCATCTATCCTCGTTGTGCAAGTATCTAACCAGTTTTTATCTGTTCTCAATCTAGGCGCAGGACCATATGTACTCCTGCCTTGTAAGTATGGTCCAGTGGAAAATACTATGGGTGTTGTGGTGGAACGTCCATCGCAACACTTCACGCTATGTAGAGCGTGAAAGGCTGCCTTATATGCAAGGCGGCGTTAAGCCACATCAAGTGGCTTAAGGTAGCTTGTGAATCAGGCGAAGACCCTATTGCCAACACAACGTCAAGAAATGTGACGTTGTGGAGGCAATTGTGCCTTGTGAATGTGTCCCTCAAGCTGTAGTCACAATATGATCACTTATACTTGCAAGATCGTCTTGTAGTCCAAAAGACTGCATTGGTCATGTGTTATCTGTCAGACAGTCAATTATCATCCCTTCATGTTGGCAGCATGAAAAGAGACATTACTGTAATAGTTTATAAATTTGTTTGTAGATGACTTCAATATTGAACATGACGCATGTGATCTAGCGTAAGCGTTGTAAATTTTTGTAGGCACAGACACAGATTACCCACCACACCATAAACTCTAACCTCAGTAATATAATTCACAACAACACAGAGGGGCATATTCTCAAGAACGTGTGATAACCACCGCAAGTGTAGCTTAACGCAACCCTTCACATCGCAGTCTATCACAACACGGCGGTACCATGCGATAGTCACACGACAACGCGTCAAATGAACGCGTTAAAAACAACGCAACGCTGCAAAAACGCGAAACCACAACGTGAAAATAGTAGCGATGACGCCAATCGCGATGCAAAAATCTACGAAAACCAGCCACAGGCCTGCAATTCCCACGCGTCATGCGGGAAAATGCAGTATAAAAGTAGAAAAAAAACGTACCACCAAAAGCCAAACAACAGCGAAGCACAATGGAGGCATCCGGAGCAAGTACAGAGGACAACCATAACCCCACAAGCCCCCCGGAGGAACAGCCAGGGACCTCGGGGTCAGGGAAGGGCAAGGACAAGAAGAGTAGGAAGAAGCGGTTCAGTCCGCAGGAAAACAGGATCCTGATCACGGAGGTGATAGAACACCATCAAACACTGTTTGTCACCTCCACTGTGTCACTGGCAACTAAAAATGGAATATGGCAGACCATCGTGGACAAGGTGAATGCAGTCGGAGTGCTGAAGAGGACAATGGACGAGGTCAAGAGGCGCTGGAATGATGTGAAGCTCAAAACCAAGCTGAAACTCGCAAACAACCTGAAGGCAGCAATGCCACAGGAGGAGCTGGATGAGATGGAGGAAATGGTGTCCACAGTCATCAGTGGGGAGACGGTGGCAGGAGTTGGGGGACCGGACACTGCTCAACATGACCGGACACAACAGCAACAGGGTGAGTAACCACCAGGGACTGGGGGGACGGGGGGAGATGGGCACAATGGCACTAATGCACAATGAAGCATAGCACACCTGCGGACAAACAATGCCCCAGACCCCCAACTCCCACCAAGAGACCAATGCACACAGCAGGTATGCAACATCTCAGCACCGCATAAGCACAGAAGCCCGAGGCACACCGCATGTAAGGGATAAGGCGCAGCTACATCAGAGCTGCAGGGGCGACTCCCCCAAAATGCGGCACACACACATAACATGCAGAGCACATCAACATTGACAACAATGTTGTACAAACCGCAACACATCCACAACAGAACAGAGGACACAACTGGTGCCGCATGTGCGTAGAAACTGGCCAATCACATTTGGCATTGCAGGGAAATGTTAGTTGACAATGTACAAGTACAAACACATCCGTGATGTAGTCGGAATGTCCACTGTCCCGCATCAAATAGGCAGCTCCCCCCAAACAGTCACAATGTACATTGTCATGCAGTCTGAATGTACACATGTACACATGTACATGTACAATGCATAAAACATACATGTGAACACAATGTGGAACGGCATCTCACCTTCACATTGCAGGGGGAAATCCAACACCTCCTGCGGAGCAATCCGAACCTCTCTACTCTGATGACGAAGAGGACCACCACACCTTCGACTCCGACGCCCTCCAACAGCTCGTGGACAGCCTCTGCAGCCCACTTCCAGGAGCAGGGCAGCCCAGCTGCCACGAGGAGAACTCACCCCTTGCACAGAACACACAGCAGGTAGCACCCACCACCACGGCTGCCTCCCAGGACCCCCACGATGAACACATGGCCTTCCAACGCCGTGTGTTGGGGTGCCAGGCGAAGCTGGCTGAACAGGTGCAGGTGGGGTTCGACCGCATGGCAGCCAAACTAGACGCCATACGTGGGTGTCTGAGTCCCATCAGGGACCACTCACAGTCCCTAACGGACACCCACAGTCCGCTCCATGCTCTCCAACGGACCATGGCTGACATCGCTAGAGTCCTGACTGCGACAAGAACGACTGTCTAGCCAGAGTGCCTCCAGCGATCTCGCCCGGGAGTTGGGACACATCCGGAGGATCATGGAGAACATGGAGCGGACGCAGGCGGAAAGAGCGGATGCCACTGCAGCACACCAGCGAGAGGTAGCTAGGTCCCTCAATGCCCTAAAGACCCTCCTCATGGCATTGCTGCCACAAGGCCTGACGCTGATGCATGCTGCTGCTACCACCCCATCCACATCTCCGGCCCCTGATGTGTCAGTGCCACAGAGTGCGGCAGACATTCCACCTCCGGCCCCTGAGGTGTCACTGCCACACAGTGCTTGAGACAGAACACCACCACCCACATGTGAGGCACATGCAACAGCAGAGGACGAAGATGCGGATGAATCTGCCTTCGTGGTCAGAAGGACGCAGTAGCATTCTTCTCCGCCATGTGGCCTGTTTCTGCTTGGTTCTGCCCTCTGCATCATCACCTTCCACTGTCCCCCGATGCACTCAGCGACACTCACCTTGGACCTCGACATGGACTGCCAAATTCTGTTTGGTCACTAATGACACAGCTATCAGACTGCGGACTGAACTCCTCCTCTCATGATGTACCTGTCATTCCCTGAAGGACTCTGGCTGGCCCTCCACGGGCCAACAATGTAAAGTGGGGTCGCATGGCCCTGTACTGCTCCAGCTGCAACACTCCACTGCAATAAACATTCATATTCACACAGATGTGTCATGTCTATGATCTTTCAAGTGTGGAAGTATGGATGAATGTAGGGTCAGTAATTCCCCCTTACGTCCATGTTGCTCATGTTGTGGGACTTTTGTCACAGGGTGACAGATTGCCGTTTGCGGACCGGGTGGCGCCGACACTACAACAGAGACACATCCATTAGTCACTTCTTTGTCC